>CM060839.1:28500000-28587500 GCA_030762175.1 Metallyticus violacea
GCATAAAATAAATTTGTAATGTATATATAGAATTTTAACAATACACTTACTACTTACTACCTACCTACTACTCCAGTTAGCAACTTTTATAGAACCGGCCCTTAGAGAATTTCCAAATTGTTCCGAATTACATAATAGTAGGAGCTTTTCTGAACACCACGTGGTACAATTTCGATTACTAACATCTTCCACACACAATGTCATTTTTTTTTTTTCCTTTTAGCGTCCACACACATACCTCGTGGTAACAGAATTTTTGACATGTTCATTAGCATTTATGAACAGACTCTGGGCTATAACCCCAGAAACCACATTCATGGTGCTCCCTGTTTTTGCCTGATGAAGGGGCGTTCCTTAGTATGTCTTTGTTCGATGTGCCCCTGAGAGATGAGGTGCACGGAAGTGAAAAGTGTCATTTCCTTAGTGAGTTCTATTTCTCAGGTGTTGAGAGAAGATCCATGAAGGAGCAGGCCTTTCAGAACCCAATTTGTGCTTTTTCTTTCCCAACTCTACCAGCTTCTTTAGGTTTAGTCTTTTGATGTGAACATCCAAGTACAACGATGTCTTTGAATTTTGCATCTTGAGGAATAATTTCATCTGAAAAGGACATAATTCCGGTGATAGAAGATGCTACTACATCTAATTCTTGCAAAACAAAGAGTCGAATCTGTCTTTAGAAATATTTTGATTTGGTTCCAATACATTCATACATTCTGTTGCTTTCTTGTATGAATATGAATTTTATTTGTCATACGTAAACATACAAAACTTTTTAACAAAATGAACACAAGCATAAAACTTTAATTTCAAATATAACTAATACGATCAGTCCCCTTGGCAATCAGAAGGCACAAACTCTGATTTATTCCAATTTGATTACCTCAGCTCCCAGTCCCCTGTTCATCAGCAGCTACCTACTGGAATATCCAGGGGACCAAACAAAACAATGCTATAAATAATTTATATATTCAATACAATATTAAATTACATTTTATGTAATAATGCATCTTCCTCTTTTTCCACTTAAACCCATTCAGGTAAAGACTTTCCTTGAGAGTTGCTTATTCCTTTAAACTTTATAGATAAACAAACAAAATAAACATATTAAAATAAAAATAACCCATTTTCCTTTCCATATTCTCAGTTCATGTAAATTTAATATTATTAATAAGCATTTAAGTTTCCCACTTGCTTACCCTGACTTTATGGAGTTGCATTCTTTCCGTGCCCCATTACAATTAGCTGCAGGTTGAGTATGTAATGGGGATCTATATTCACTCCTAAATAGTGCAGTTGGTCAGCATTGTCGTTTCTATTTGCCCTATCCACCTATTATAACGGCTGTTCTCTCATTTTACTTATATATTTTCCAAGTTTCGTTACATTTCCGTCTGATTTTAGATTTAAAACTCTACTACCTCTTATTTCATTTGCAAAGTTTTCCCACTTTTGTCCCTTCCAAAACTTTCTAGCATATACAATGCCATGCACTGTCTGGTTCTCTCGCATAGAACATATTCCCTTATTATATCAATTTCTTATCCCACTTAAGTATATTACTCCTGTTCTAAACCACGCCAGTCCTTCCCTCCCTGACTTATCACTGGTTTCAATGTGTATTTCTCTTCCACACATTTGTTAATGTGATATATAATTTCAGATATTTTTTACATTAAGCTTAGTACATATTTCCTGTTTTTCAATAGCCTCATTTCTTGTATTTATCTCTTTCCAAAATCCTTTTCCCATTCTTTCCCCGTCATACGATGTTGATTCCATGCCCACTTCTTGTAGGATATTTTGAATTTAGATGTCCACGTTTCTCTCACCTTAATTTTTCATGTGCTACCAAACACCGATTGATGATATCCATCTCTTCTAGTCTTCCTATTCTATACCAACATTTCAATAATCTTTCTATAACCTTGATTTTATACCCTAATCTTCCTAGCTCAATTATAGGAACCTCGTTAGGTGAAGATCTAGGTAAACCTAGGACAATTATACAATGCTTATGGGCTTTCAAGAGTTTGAACAAAGAACATGCGTCATATGGGGAGAAAACCATTACATTTCATTTTTTTTTTCTGTCAAAATTCTCGGACCTTAAAACCTATGCGACTTCTATCGGCAGAAACGCCCCACTGCTTAAAGAAAAAACTGTTCATTAATGCGTCTCGACTCGCTTTTCTCCACAATTGAGCAAGGTGGCAGTTCATCGATTAATTCTGGGCGCTTCCTTATGTCTTGAATGTTACCATCAGTGGAATATACTGAAACATTGGCATATGCAACAACAATAAATTTCATCATTGTTTAGAGAAATCATTTCCCGCTTCTCTTTCTCGCTCGCTGTTATTTACAGAAATCCCAGATTCGGCCATATTCATTCAAGCCTTCGGTTTTTGCTTTTGAAAGCCCTTCTGGATTTCTTAAGCTTACCCTCTGTGCTGTCTCTGTTACTATTGCTGACTCTTTCGTGAGTGTGCTGACTGGAAGTTGATACAACTCTGACCAACTCCCCCCCCCCCCAAACGAAAGATACCTAATGTTGTGACACTCTTCACGGCTAGAAGAATCCCCTTTTGATATATCGTTTTCTCTTTTGCTGGCATTTGTACATATATTAGGAATAATGCATTCACAATGCGAAAAAGGGGGAAAGGTAACAGCAGTACTCAAAATTTCTAATGATAAAAATTCAAGCACAGTCGTAATTTTTATGGATGTATTTACAAATGAAACATAATAACAAATAGTACACTTTAATGCATAAAATAATGTATTACATTAATCAGAAAAAAGTATATAGGCAAATATAGTTATTATTGGTATAGAAGCAAATAATTAACGAATAATAATTAATAAAATTAATTAATTTAAATTCTAAATGGAAAAATAAACACTTTGTTAAGTTTTGGAAAAGATTTAAATCTAATTTTCGTGTTTTGGATATATTGATACTGTTCGAATTTATACTTCTCGTTACGTTTATAGAACCACGTTTTCTTTATTATTGTTGTTATTACATTCTCTTTATATATTATATTGAATTACAGTATAGGAATGTAAGTAACTTTCATCTCTTTCTTCTGCGGTACACCATTCGCTTCTACGTGTAGATAGAACTGGGGTTTGTCACGTTAAATAATACCTTTTATGTATTCAGTATTCTGAGGAAGGGTATGGAGTCAGGAGGCCCGAAAGCTTCATAATTTTGGTGATATTGCTCAAAGTAGTCCCCATTGGATGTAATGCAAAAGACATGCTGGAAACAATTTTTGACAGGTGCCTCTTTGAATCGCCTCTACAGCCTTCACCGTTGCTACTAATTATGGAAAATTCTCCCAGGAAGGTGTTTCTTCAATTTTAAGAAAATAAAAAAGCCACAAGGGGAGAGTCTAGACTACAAGGAGAGTGAAGAACACGCTTCACATTGATTTTTGTGAGATACACAGCACCAACATTTGCGATGTATGGCTGTGCATTATCTTGGTGCAATGTGGTCTTTTGCGTGTGATAATGCTCTGCAGAGTTTGCAGTATTGCCCAGTTAGCATTGCGTGTACAGGTATGACATGCTGGCTAACTATTCTTGAATATCGAAGAATGAAATGACCATAACTTTCTCAGCAGATGCAACCACTAGAGCTTTGTAGGATGGAAATGATGTAGCCAAGTTTCATCAGCAAGGAATATCTTTGTAGGAAACTCCGCACCTTCCTGTTACACGATCTTCAACAGCTACAAATCCACACGCTTATGTCTCTTTGTTAGGGAATCATCAGTCTTGGAACCCACCGAGCACAAACACATCTCATATGGAACAGTTCAGTTACTAACGTGTGGGTGGCACGGAGTGAAGTATTCAAAAACTTCTTAAAGTGGATCTTAATATTATTCGACTATTCTCTCTCATAATGACAGCAGTGTTGTTAATGTTTTCTTCTGCTAGAGCACTACTGAAGCGCCGGGTCTAACAAACTCTCCACAGGCCTTCTGTAACATTGTATAGGCCTAAGCTAAAGATTTGCTGAGACGAAAACAGAATTTCAGAGCAGCACGTTGTTCGTCGTGTGTCACCTGTGAAGGCAGAACTGAACGTAACCTAATTTCTATATGTAAAAAGAACGGAAAACCTGCACAGTGCCGAACATGATCTAGAGATGAAGTGCTGAAGGGAAATAAAGAAAAGGATTCCACCTGAGTTACAGAGGAGTTAGGAGTATGACAAGTAAAGCATTCAGATAGAAGCAGTTGCAGAATTAAAAACGTCTGTTTCGTGTTTACAAAGACATGCAACAAATGCACAAAGCTACCCTCATTTGTTCTTCCTTTTTCTTCTTTGCACATCCTCAAGAATATGTACGAGTCCATAGGGAAAGTTTAATCTTACCGATGCCATCGCTACCAACCACGACATCTAAAATGTCCCGCTGGGAAACTCTCGACACAATACAGGGGTTTATCGCAGTTATGATGACTAATGACGACTTTTTGGAAAACGACTCACTCGATGGGGATTATAGAGTTGGCATACCTGCCATTGTTAAGGTCTCCTAGGGGCAGGCTCCCGTAAGGAAGCTGTCACTCATCTTAAACACATTAATTTATTGTCGTCCAGCATTGATGGAAATGAGCAGCTGTGGAGGACTTGAGACTTGCGAAGCCTACTTTCATACACTTAACTTGCTAGTTTTGGAGTTTTCATTACTTAGGGTCTGTTGGGCAACGAATATGCATCAATGTTTTTATTATTACAAATCAGGATAAAAAAAAAGACACATTTTCTTTAAATTTCCTATCATTGAAGCACATTGAGTATCATTCTTTGTATTCTTTACAGGAAATGTCTAATTTGTATTAATTTCTCCAACCTTGCTATAGAGTGCAAACATCACATAGTCAATAATCTCAAGTACTTCGTGTACATTTCAAAGGCAAGGGGTGTTTCATCTTCACAGCATTTAAACCTACGGTTTTTTTTCCTCCCTTAGGATGCTGCTCCATTATCTTAGCTGCAATTCTTTTCCCATTTATTTTGGTATTGTACATCACAACATTTTTCTCTCTGTATACTTCTATTCTTTGTTTAAATGATAAATACTTTATTTCTCCTGGATATTTTATTTTTAAAATATTCTATTTTGGAACATCACTTTTCTCCCTTTAAATAGTTTCTATTTTTCTTTAATCTTTTTCGTTTATAATCCACAATGCGCCTAAAGATTGGTATATATACATACATATATATACCAATATATATATATATATATATGTGTGTGTGTGTGTGTAAAGTTCGTTAAAAGTGGGGAAGTACACGTAAAAACAGTAACAACGAAAATATCGTATCAATTGTGTGCTTGTTGCGTAGGTTTTGTTTTTTGTGTTAAATATAACATAAAATAAAATGAAAAATAAAAGTAACTCTTGCAACAATATAATTAAAATAATAAGAACTAGAAATATACAAAACACTTAAATATTCACAAAATGTTATCTGTTTCTAGTTCATGTTTACACACACACACACACACACACACACATATATATATATATATATATATATATATATGACCAGATTTTATGACACGTTATATATATTTTGGCACCCTGTGTATTTTAGTATTTTTATACATATCTGATTGAATTCACTAAATGCTGTGGAATTCTGTTTTCTTTCTAAAAATTGACCAAAGTGTAATTAGTTTAATTCAGCAACTGAAACGAATAAATAATAACGTAAAGAAGAGAAGGAAAGAGTAAGAAAAATACGAGAAAGAAAAAGAGACCTGCCTCACTATTTTCTTTTTTCCATTACCCTTCTCACTTTTTCTTTTGTTTTCTTCTTTCTTCCCCCTTGTTTAGTTCCTTCACTTCAGTGAGACAGAAACAAACACGCTTTCGGCAAGTAGATCATTTAATTTTACAGGCATATTAAAAGAAACCCGAAGCTTCCATTTAGTTTTTCTTTTAAAAAAGAATAATGAAATAATAAAAATAGATAGCTGTCCTCTCCTTTTCCCTTTCTGCTTTTAAGTATATCCTCTCATGTTCCCTTTATTTCTTTTTCTCTTCTGTGCAATAACAAGAGTGTATCGATGACTAAAAGAAGATTTTATTTTCCTGTTATTCTAAATTCGCCTTCCATGTACTAAAGGAAATAGAAAAAAAAAAAAAAAAAAAAGCAAATAAAAAGATTGTATCTCTCATCTCCTTCACTTTTTTCTCTTTTTATCCTGCGTTTCCCTTTTCTTCCCGTTTATTGTTCCTTATCCACAGAAAGATGAAAATACTGATGTTTGATGTTACATAATTCTTTTAATTTCCTCTCCTTTGTTTGCACTTAGTTCTCCTCTTTACAAGAGAAACTTAAACAGGAACAATAGAAAGAGACAGGGGACAAATGTGAGTATTTATTTATTTATTTTTTTTTCTATTTTCTCCTTCTTTCTCTTTTTCATTTCTCTCTTCTTATATCCTTCTGCTTTTCCTTTTCAGCATCATTTGTTTCATTTTTTTTCACTCCTTTCTTCTTTCTTTGTTTTCTTCCCTTTTTCTTTTCCCCACTTAATTCACTGCCGGTTAATTCCTTCCCTTATTCTTCCCTAGTTCTTTTTTCTTAACATAAGCACTATCAATGCGGGTATATAATTTTACAAACAAGAAACGTCATTTGAAAACGGTGAACGGAGATATTTCTTAAAAAATCCAACCTTGACACACTTAACAGATGTTAAGTGTGTGTCAGATGCCGGTGTTGCACTAAGATCGAGATGGGTAGGAAAGCTTTTGTCACCAAGATGCAGCCAAGAAATTCCAGATATCGATTACCAGCCGGTCCGCCTTACCTGGGAGGCGGCCTCATTATCAATCTCTTGAGGAAACTCTATCACCTATATTGGGGATACATTCCTGGGATGGTTTGTCCAAGTGGTCGCGGTCTCTTAATGATGCTCCTTGGACAGAGAAAGAACGTCCCAAGTTTGGTAGCACTGGGCGTTGTCTGGCACAGGCTAGCCAACTTCCTGAAGCAGGGGCGGTGGTGTAGACATGGTATATTTATGGAAATTTGTAAGAAATATGGCGTACTTACTGATTTGATAGTCTACCAGGCAAGGCTCTTGTTTCACCTCATAAACATATTAATATGTTTCAACATATTAATTTTGGAACATTCATAGGGCTTCCAGAAAAGAAATTAACATTTCCAAAATTGTATTGTGAGAAAATACAAACACTCCCTGCGTTTAGTATAAAAACTAAAACTTTTTAATAGGACTCTTGGTTATCGTGTTATAAACAAAATAAATAAGAGAGGTTGGATAAATAGAAATGAGAATTATATGTTTTTGGAGCAATTCATAGATTACGAAAATGACTTTTGTAAGTAGGAATAAGAAAGAAACAATGAAATTAATAAAAAAATAAATACAAAACAAAAGAAAGAAAAAAGACATTTTATTTTGTATTTATTTATTTTTTTATTTCCTTGCTTCTTTTCTACTCTTACCTATATATATATATATATATATATATATATATATATATATATATTTAATTATAAATTAAATATATCGCAGTCATTAAAAATCATCTTGGTTTAAATAATTAGTTCATATAATTCTTACCAAGAGGAGCATGGAAGAAACGTTGCCTAAATTTTTGGGTAATGTTCTTGATTTTGCAACAGTGGTAATTAAACATATTTGGAAGATAAAATTACAAATTTAAAGTTTTATAATAATAATAATAATAATAATAATAATACTTTTATGTTCAGGAATTTCCAAAAGAACAGCAGTAAACAATTGCGTATATTTTCTCATCTTCTACATAAGCTTAAAATTTCTAGTACTGGTTGTAACTTCTAGAATTTGCGAGATTAATTGCTTTTGGCAATCTTAATGAATCTTTACCGAGATTACCAGCTTGCAGTAGTAGCTAAAGGAAAGAAATGATTTAAGGTTGTGGAAACGTTTACTGCCCTAGGAGATCTGTGGTATCGGGTTGTTTGATTTGGTTAAAATAAAATAACAATTTAGCAACATTAACAAATTTATTGGACAATCACTCATCAGAACTTGAAAATATACACAGTTTAAGTTATATATCCTATGAAGTAACTTACAAAAATACTGATAATAAACTTTTAAAAACCCTTAATGCATTTACAATTTTTCTTTATACAAGGAGCATAGCACTGAAAATGTTTCAAGTAAAAAGACAAGAAAACTGTCCTACTGGCTTGCAAATGTGCTTTGGTCTATAGCAGGCAATCTTTTAAAGTTTCATTAAATAAATAACAAGGAAGTCCAGCGCTCTTGAAAACTCTTTATTGGCAATCCTTTGTCACAGCACGACAACCACTGTTGTACAGTCTGTTGGGTTCAGTCCTGTGTCCAGCTGGTGAAAAACCATGAACGATTCTAAAGAAAACTTTACATTCTATCTTTTCGCACGCTATAAGCTAGGTGAAAGAGGGGGGGGGGGAAATAATGCTCGTTGAGTTGGTAGCTGTTCATGAGTTTATTTGATATCATTTGAATGACGAGAGACTTTCAAAGACAACCCTTGCTCTGGCCGAACTCGGGAACGAGAAAATGATTCAAAGATTGAGGAACTTGGTAAGGAAACTTGAATATTGCTGCTGAAATGCTAAGTATGGAAGTGAGTATCAAAGTTGGCAGCAATGACAATGCACTCCATGAACTTTTAAAGCTTTAAAAATCTGGGCAAAATGGATTTCTCATTCCCTAACCAATGAAGAGAAGAAAAGGAGAAAGAAATGTTCAAGGAAACTGCTGAGTGTTTCCTCCAAATATCTGACAAAGTGGTGACGAAAGTTAGTTTTATTACTATACCACCCCAAATAAAGCTCATACCTGCGTATGGGAAATGAGAATGACCCAAGGCTAGTTGTTCCACAAAATTCATTCTCAGAAGCGAATGTTTACTGTTTTCTTCAACTAAGAAGTACCATTAGTAATAGACTTTATGCCAGAAGAAATGACAATGAATGAAAAATAGTGTGGCACTTATATTTTGGAGCCTTTATTTAAAAGAGCCGAGTCGGTGGCGTCCAAAGACAGGAACGTTGTGCTTTTGCACGACAATGCATATCCTCACAGAACAGCAGCAAATTTGGAAACTGGAAGGCGCCAAAAATAGTTGCTTTACCATCCACCCTACAGCCCTGACTTTGCACCTTGTGACTTCTGGTTGCTTCCTCGAGTGAAATCTCGCAATGCTGGCAAATCTTTTAAATGAGTGCAGGACTTTGCTCAAGCTATAAATTCAGCTCTGTTGACAATATTTCAGTCAGTGCTTTTGACAAGCGGTTGCACCGTCTACAACTGTGTGTGTGTGGAGAAATGGAGAGTACTTTGAAGAACAGAGAGGATAAGTTTTCGAATTCACTCCTTAGCTTGGACTATAAGGTGACACTTGCAAAACTTTCTGAATGCCGCTCATATGTACCCGATCTCCAGAAACGCCCACATGCTCAGCAATCTCCCGATTCCTCATTCTCCGATCGCTCAGCACTATGTCGTGTAATTTTTTCAATCATTTTCGAGACATATATTTATCTTGAGAAGTCACAAAACTTTCCTTACGTTCAGCCATTCCTTGTATTATATTTACTTGTGGCGACAGATACAAATATGAATTATGGAGATTTGGCCGAACCAGAGGAGATAATGCAAGCAGCAGAAAGAGTAATACTAACAAATTTAAATTACATAAGTAGCTATGGTGGCAACCCTGGAACCATGTCAAACTGGAACATCGACTGTTGCCTCTTTCAGCGCGAGAAAAATGCATTAATACAGCAATTTAGTACAACATATAAAGAAAACTTATTAATTGTGTTTTAATTTGTAATTTTACCTCACCAAATACGGTTGAAAATCATTAATTAGCAATACGTTGATCACGAAAGCCGTGTGATATGCGACCGACGGGATCGCATGTCTCCCTGCAATGCTGTCCTCTATCAGTGAAATCATAAGACGGAGTTAGAAGAAGAAGAGGTCGCCGCGGTAATTCAACGTTCATTGGGAGATGAGTTACCACCACTGCGGTATTGGGAATGCAATGCACATATTTAAGTGTAAGTTCTATGCTCCTCCTAGTGAGAAACGCCAATTATTTCTCTGAAACAATGGACGTTTTGGAATGGCTAAAATAAACATAATTTATATTTACTGCTAATGCATGTTTGTATTAGCGGTATTATTAAATAAAATTAATAATTGCATATTTCATGTTAAATTAAATAGGATCGAGATATATTTTTGTGCATATATGCGTATACACTGGATGTTAGCAAATATTTCCACTCTAAGGATATATCTGGTATATACCTACTTGTAATTTTGTTGTTCGAACACAATTTTTATAGTTTTTTGGGTTTACGTAAAAAACATGCCACAAACAACACACTAAACAGAACTAAATTGTCAACATTTCAAATTAGCCGAAAAAAGGCGGAAGTGTGTGCCCACATTCTTTGTGTTGTCCACAGTGGTACTTTCGTTGAAGATACTTGCACGAAAAAAATCGATATGCTCTCCCAAATAAAATGTTCATCAAAATTCCTTAGTTCAAAAAGAATAAATGCTGAAACAACGATGAAAATGTTACACTTTGTCAGCTATGCATATTTATTGTATAATTTGGTATTAATATTTTCGAATTTAAATTTGTATTACATTGGCATAATGTTTTTATATTTCAATTTGTGAGTATTATTTAGCAGCTTGAAATGTGGTATCGTTGTTACTGCTAATTTTTTTTTTTGAGTAGTGTTTAACGCCCGTTTTCACTACTGAGGCACCACAGGCGGTGGACACTGGTGATACATGAGATGAAATGATAAATTGGGAAAGGATATTTTTTTTTTTTTAAGGAAGGAAGCGTTCCAGGCCTAAGTTTAGGTACCTCCCCGGCATTTGCCAGTTATGAAGACTGAGGAAAACCTGGAAAAAACCCCAGTCAGGGAGGACGGTCCTGGCGGGATTCGAACCGCAGACCTCCCGCTCACGAGTCCGTGCATTAACGACCTCGGCCACCCGTGGCGGTTGTTACTGCTAATGATGATCTTAAGTGTGCAAAGACAAAATGTCTACAAAGGATAAACATTTATGATTTTAAGTTCATATAATTCTCAATAATAATAATAATAATAATAATAATAATAATAATAATAATAATTGCAACATTTGTATAAACATTAAGGAATCTTGGAATCTGTGCCCCATTCATAGAAAGTACAACATTTTGTAAAGTATTAGTAAAAGCTACAAGTGACGTCATATAAGAGCAATATGTAGAAACAGCTGTTTGCCACACGTCGCCATATCTTGAATTAGGTTATGTCCACTCCTTAGCAATAAATTTGTGCTTTTTAATGTACAGAGCGGTATATTATCATTCCTGCTAAATGGGTGTTGTATTTTTTTTGAGATATAATGATAATTTAAATACTCTTTTATGTATTTATCAATATTCAAGCGTAAAAATCCATTATGAGACGATGGTTGCATACAGGTACATTTAGGAGCATGAATTACAGTCGTCAAGAGATGGCAGCAGAATCGAACTTTACTTTCCGATTGCTCTCGGTCATTTATTTTATTAGTCCACTTGATTTTTTATATTTGCTTATATTGATTGATTGACAATTACGTTCTCGTTATTAATATAAAAAATTGGGAACGTTGTGTCAAAGAAGATTAGTTTAAAATAGATGAAGAATGAAAATAAATATCTTCATGGCATGTAGCAGGAACATTAAAAAAAATCTTAACTGTAATGCTGGTCTGAAAGATACATTTGAAACAGGAAACGCTAATGTCAGCAATAAGCCGTACTTTAATTGCACTTAACCTAACATTTTATTGTACACAAATACTCATTTATTTATTCTTTGTTTATACGTATTAATACTCATCATTATGATATTCACTAATACTTTGCATGTTTAGGACAACTGGCCCTTAAAAGTATTAAAAATATAATAACTTTTGTGCTAATATTTTAAGTTACTAATATTCCTACACTTGTAGAGAAATTATACAAATTATCACTAATACTTCTGTGGAAAAGAACAACTCACTTGTACATTTGAAAGTATGGAGTTGTAAAGTACAAGCAGAGCAGAAACCTTTTACTAATGACTACAAGTTACAAGTCCATAACTTGTAATGTTTTAGACCATGCTCCTGGTCTCGTTTCTCAAACATTATAAATTTACACTTTTAACACTTGTATCATAAATTAATATTCTAACCTACAACATGCCTTTTGTTCGTTAAAGTATCTACAAAGGGTGACGCCACATTCACAGAAACAATGGAATAACATTTTGAAATATTGTATTATGTAGACTCGATGTTTTTTTATTTGTTGTTGTTGTTTTTAAATGAACTTGTTGCATATATTACTATTATGTATAATTTTAAAATATGTTTATAAATTAAAATATTACATAAAAATAATCATTAACATTTTGACGATTCAGAAGAGAATATTAATTTCTTTGTTGAAGATGAATTATTATTACAATTGTTTTAAAAGCCTGAAATTACTTTTTGACAATTATACTAAACGGTATTAAACTAGCATACGTGTTTCTGCGCCTGTAGGTTGAAACGATGACTCTCGCTGGCTGCATAGAGTGACTTGCGCCGCTGTTGCAGTGCAGGAGGGACGCTGGACTGTGGTAGGTAAGACAAAACCAGTAGCACAACACCAACCCCGATACTGCGGCACGGCGACCCTCAAAGGCAACAACTTGCAGTTAATTAAGGCAGCTTCTTGTACCCCCGCTCATCTCCATAAATAGGGAACTTGCATGGGAAGGTGTGCAGCACTTCTCTTAAAGAAACGTTTGAGAGACTGAAACAATCGAACATCATCGTAAGCAAAGATTTATACGCAATTAAAATGTGCGCTACCTGATTTGAACATTTTCTTGCTCTAGTTAAAGTAGCATTAAAATTCTGCCAGTCGAGATCCCCCCTCCCTATAATTGCTTAACTCTCTTTTTAGGTTTCAACATCTTTGAAGACGACGAAGAATCCATTATTAATTTCTTCCATTCGCCGAACATTCTGCATATTAGAATTGCGTTATAGTACTTCGCTTGTTTTTTTGATTGATAGAATGTTTTAATTTGGTTTTATTTCAAACTGTTTGTTCTAAAATATTATTAAAAACAAAATATGTTCTAAGTAATGGGTGATTTTCCTTCAGGGAAACACTTCACACGTAACGGCCTGTCGGTCAAGTCAAACTGTCAAGAAGTACGCAGCTGTGATTGTCGTTGTTAAGTATTACTAACATTTAAGCAAGTAGACGCTGGGACTGCCACCCTACATTTTCCATACATTTCTGGCATCGGCTTATGAAATTAACCATTAACCTCTGCAGTTCCTACTGAAAAAAGGAAGAACTCTCTTCACGAAAATTATTTTTCAGTTCATCTAATGTATGTGGATTTATATTGTTTATTATTTCCTTTAATTCCTCCGAGAAATAAAAATCGCAGAGCGTTAAATCGGGAAATCAAGAGGGCTTTATGTTTTTAATCATTTCGCTATAGTCGAATATTTCATGAATTTCATGCAAGGAGAGCGAACGTATGTTCCCTAACAGTTACTTCACAGAGAAAGGGTTGGAAAATGTTCTGTATATCCTGTAGCTATTGTTTCTTAAAAAAGAGAGCCTATTGTTCTCTCTTATTCTCCAATATCGGTTGTTTGTACATTAATATTAGCCGGAACCAAACTTTATCCGTAAAGAAAATTAAATTACAGTCAATTTCTCTGTCATGCACACTATTCAAAATCCATTCACAAAGTCTACTCCTGAATGCAGGGGTCACCCGGTTTAAGTCTTTGCACTACTGTAATTTTATAGAGTTTTAACTTCAGTAGCTTTGTAGCCGTTCGTACAGAAGATAGTTGGGGAAGTTGAACCTAATTAAAAATAATAGCAAACGTTTTATTTAGATTTTACAGATATTAAAACCAAGTTTGAGCATTAATAATCACAAACAAAAATATTAGGAAACTATTTTAATGTTATACAATAAGATACCCAAATAACGCCACCATAACACTTAAATTGCTGTTGGTTTGAAAATAAGCAAGAAAATTATGATGGAAGTACTTTAATATTTTCTTCAGAGCTCGACATAAAAATATTCAATTAGAGAAAGGCTAATACTAGGTTACTAGAAACAGTTAAATTAATTAACGTCACCTATTTTATACAGAAAATTAAGAAATTCTTGTTGCACAACCAACAGTAGGAAACAACAGACAATATTCAACTAAAATTTTTGTTAATAATATTCTTTATATTATGTCAATAGTAAGCTTTTCTTGGTCTATATGTGGAAGTCGAATGGAATGGGAAAATATATTTTGAATGTCATCTCTTTGTAGGAAAAATTTCTCTTTTCGACCTTTACTGCATTAAAATAAATAAGTCAAAAAGTATAGCATGTTATTAAATACATTCTATCCCATATAGGTGTCGTGAATAACCTAAAATACAGACATCTAACGCCAGCGAGTAGTCTTTAACATTATCCGTCTGTTTCAAATGCTGTACACATCACCCAACTTTATCTATTCAGTGTATCTCAAAAATACGAGGGTAGGTCCATAAGTTTCCGGCCTAACCATTTTCTAGGTGTGAAAAAGACAAAAATTATATTTCACTTTTCAATATAGTTACCCTTTATTGCAATACACTTCTCACATTTTTTAATGAATTCAATCTCCCCCCCCCCCTAAAAAGTCAGAAATTTTGTCTGCTAAAAGGGCATAAACAGCATCCATCACTTCTTCGTGACATTTAAATTTCCTTACTGGAAGGCCCTTCTTGAGTTTTAAGAAGAGGAAATAGTCACTGGGAGCTAGATCTGGTCTGTAGGGTGGATGGTCGATCTCCTAGAAGTCACATTTCTTCACAATTTCCTTTGCAACCAGAGCTGTGTGCCTATGCGCGTTGTCGCGAAGAAGGCGCGCACCACCACTCAGCTTTCCTCGTCTTTTCTCTTTTGTTAGAAGCACTTAGTCCATGCAGTAAGCCAGCATAGTACTTCCCATTTACTGTGGCGTTCCTCTCCTTGAAGCCAATGAAGAGTATTGCTTCACAGTTCCAAAAGATTTTGGCTATGATCTTCTTGGTTGACTGAGTGACCTTGGCCTTTAGAGGGTGCTTCGCCAGGTTTACGCCACTCCACTGATTCTCTTTTGTACAAGGGATCAAGAAGAGGACCATAGTTTCATCTCCTGTCACAATGATTTGCAGAACTTCTCCCTCGTTACCACGGCAGAGCTCCAAAAATGCCTGACTAGTAGATGACCCGTTGCTGCTTTTGAACTGAAGAAAGAAGTCTAGGTACCCATCTTGCACTAACCTTATTCATGTTTAAATGTTCATGAATAATTCGAAGGACTGTTGTTTTAGAAGTCCCAACCTTACTGCTATTTCTGTTACTTTCAGCCGCTGGTCTTCCATAATTTCTCCTTCCACAAGAGCGATCGATGTTTTCAGGAGTGAGCACCTCCAAGAGCCGACCTGCACGCTCTTCGTCTTCAATGCTTTCTCGACCCATTCGAAAAAGTTTGGCCCATTCTTTTACGGTAGAATGTGAGGGGGATGCTTCTCCATATACACAGTCTAATCGCTGTTAATTTCATTTAGAGTATGTCCTTAATAAGAACTTAATAGTAGGTCGATACTCCATTTTGAACATGTCACAATCTCCTTCTTTATGTAACTATATCTGAACAATTGAACACAGCGGAGCGGAAGTTACAGCTGCAATTATTTACTGAACAGATATGGTATGACACCAATAAGAATTTTGCGAAGGCGATAATCCTTATCGGCGAGATTGGAAATTTATAGACATCCTCGTATACAGTTTTACATAGTTCTTTTTAGTTTAATCTACAAAATAAAGTAGATCTCTTACCTGGTTATGGCTAGAAGTTTTCAGAAACTACACACAGCAGCAAATGACGGACACAAAATTTCAATAATGAATGATGCCGGATTTCCACTAATTCATTTCATTGCTAGGTGTCATGTGAATACAGACTCCTGTATAGCAGGACCACAGTCTATTATCTCTCTTAGAGCGATTCTAACATCAACTAACATAATGTAACCTTCCGCGCCAAGAATACTGCCCAGTTGTCAGAAACACGTGACAAGTATAAGGGACTTAATGACAAGAGACGGTAAATTTGTGAGGTTAGGTTTACTACCTCCTTTATTGCGAGTGCCGGATACTTTTCGTAGAACTTTGAAAACAGGTTTAAAATTATTGTTTTCTCGCCGCTAGTTACAGACTTGCCCCGTTATATCCATAGAAACAGCAGCACCGATTCATTAGCATCAGTCATGGTAGGAAGCGCAAATTGCTTGAACCTTGCCTTGTTTCAACAACCGCTGGATCAGGCGAGGTGCATCTCGGGAGTTGAAGCGCATCAATTTGAAACTTCGAAATTGAACTTCATTAAGTCGGCAGTAGTTAAGTTAAAGTCACAAGTGTTGATTTTTGTATAATAGATGTTGTTTGTTACTGAATCCATCCTCAAATTTAGATTCCTAACATGGAACTACTTTCTTTGCGTGCATTACTACTGTGTTATACTTAGCTGCACACAGTCATGCTAGTTAAGTCACGTCACGTGACATTGTTTTGATCGGGATCATGCTAAGGATAAATGGAAAGCAGATTCATTTTCAAGAATTAGTTTACTGGCATTAAAGGTATACATTCCGTTATTTGGTTCATCCTACATCAAGAAGATAATTGCTTTACATAAAGAATCACATAAACGAGAGGTAAATGTAAAATATCAAGCATATGAATGATGGGCCACATCACCGGCGGCGTGTAAACATAAAATTAAACATGCAGAAAGGTTAAACCAGAAAGTAAGTATATCCTGAAGGTTTCAGTTTATCAGCAATGAATAATTCCCGCAGGAATTGAACCCATATCCTGTTGAGAGCGAGGAACGCTGCACAAAACACTATGATTTATGCTACTCGTAACAAACATTCCAAACCCGAACTCTGTCTTTCAGTTAACATGACTGATCATGACATCCGAAACCATTCATGAAGACAAGGCCCATCTTTAATCATTTTCCTTACCTTGCGTTTGTGACAATCTTCAGGAATTCCCCAAGCGGCAAAACCCCCTCTGTATCGTTTACAGTGTGTTTCTCGTTGTTATTAATGGACTGTCCTTCAGCGAATAGGCGCTGCATTGCATCCCGATATTTGGATAGGTCTCTTGGGAAATTACTCTTTGTAAGGAACCTAGAATTTTGTTTTCTGTCTTCTCTTTGTTCGTAAAACTGACTTAGAAGTTTCTTCATTTATAACCAGGCGACAGAAACCCTACGCAAACAGTTGACAATGACTTCTATTAAAAACTAAAGCACAAGGCATTAACTTTAAATGTTGAAAAATAGTACAAAATTAACGTTTTATGGTGTTTGCTTACATTTTGACTAAATGTTACATGCCAGCATGCCCTCCCTGATAACCTTAGTAGAGATTACGTCCTGTTTAATTTTAGAGCTTCTACTAAATGGAAGGGTGTAACTCACACTCTCGATACAAATCAATCATAAAAGTAACCACGTGAAGCGGTTTGGTATGGGTGTTGTTATCGTCCTTGTTGTTGTTGATTCCACGTTGTTGGGCGCCAAGTTTTGAAGTTATTTTGCAGATTGATTATAGGTTGCTAGTTTGCTGTTGCCCACGATTCAGTGACAACACTTTCTCTGTGCGAATTCCTGACTCGTACTCAACGAGACTGAGAGAGGAATTCAATGGTGTAAATGAACACGCGATGCGACCAGTGGCGGCTCGTGCACAATTTAGTTGGTGGGGCACAAAACGTATAACAATAACATTGCATAGAATCCACGAACTCATCTGCAAAAACATTTAAAATAAGTGCTAAGGGGTAAAAACTACAAGAGGTCCCCACCTATATGGTCCAGGTCATTTTAGATGTACCTCCTCACGATTACAGAAATTTTAATACAATAACGCTTTTATACGAATCCTTTTATCTAAATTCTAAATAATTAAATAAAGGACAAATTTTCTACCCTGACTGTATCAGACTCCGGTCTCCGGTTCATCAGCAGTAGCAACCCAACCCAGGGGACTAAAATAAAATGTTTCAATTACTGCATTATTTTTCAGCTAACTGCAGCCTCTACAAACTATTAATTCTCAAACATCTACAATAATGAAAATCTTGTAAAACGCTAAGAAAAATTTAAATACAAGCTACAACGAGGTCTTTATCTATCTTAAGGTGTGACCCCTCACAAGTACATTTGTTGACACAATAATACATTTACACCAACATCTTTACCTAAATTCTAGATAGTTAAACAAAGTAAAAAATTTCCACACTGATTGCCTCAGTTCTCAATCCCTGGTTCATCAGCAGCAACCTATTGGAATTCCAAGGGACCAGGCTCCTACCCAACCTAAGGCACTAAAATAAATATTTCACTTACTCTACTTGTACCAATTATTTCATCAGCTGACTACAACTCCTGCAAACTACTAATTTATTTATTTTTCAAATACCAACTACATTTATTCACTTTCTAGAGCACTTTCTAATTTCCAAACTCAAATTCAATAAATTTAATATAGTTTCACTCCTAACCGTTCCCAGACAATGCATTTTTCATAATCATACAGGTATTCTTTATCATCTACAATTTATATAAATTACATATCTTTCCATTCCATTCTATCTGACCATTTATTTTCATTTCATTTTTACCTTCCATAAAAACTCCCCTAATTTGGGTATTTGTTCACAATCTTCAAAGATTTTTCTCAATACAATTCCTTTATTCCTCATTAAGCATTTCTTACTAATTAAACTTTCCCTCCAAATATTTGTGACTTTACATTGGAAGATAATAAGAATTTTATCTTCCTTTTCCCCACAGATGGGACACATTCCTGGAATAACATCTTCCCTCATTACCCTTAATTTCCAAACACCTAATCGAAACCCTTCTAATTCATTTTTCTTGCAAATTAATATATACTTCTCCTTTTCTGGATCATCTTTTAATTCCTTATAATTTACTAGTGAACTTCTCTCCCTAATCTGAGCAAATAAAACTTGCCTATCCATATCTTTCATCCTTCATCTCACTTCCTTCCAGCAACCTCTTCTAAAACATCCAATTTTAACCTCAAAATCTCCTAACCCGTTTCTAAATCACTGTTCTCTAATTTTATTCAACTAGTATTCGCCATTATACCCAAAATATTCCTTGATATTTTCAGGCATATTTTCATAATGTCAATGCCCAATAGCTATTGAACCCTAAATAAATATTTCAATACTTTATCCATCATTAACCCTCTTACACTTACCTTTCCTAACTTTACCAAGTTCCTGCATTTGTAGTATTTTTGAGAACTCCCAAAATTAATTTGCAGAAAACTCCTAGCATTAAACCCATATTACACTATCCCTCCTCTGTACCCCAAATTTCCCCTCCATAAATCCATCGTGATTCAACCAAGACAGGATAAAGCCTTTCAAACCACTTCCATTTTGGCATCCTGTATAAACATGCAAAAATGTATTGCCAAGGGAAAGAAAAAAACACAACACTTTCACTTTCCTCGAAAATATAGTCAAAAATAAGTTTATGTGCCGATATTCAATTTTTATGTGACGTAAAATATTCAGTACACGTTTACTAAAATAATTCACCTTCACTTAATAGTTTCGCTGTGTGCTCTCGTTCAGAAACAAGAATTAATGTCAGCAATAAACATAAATACTTAGGATGCAGCAGTATATTTAAATGACGGTCTAGCGACGTCACTTTTTTTCCACCCCTGAGAGTGTATCAAGATATTCAACAAATCGATGAGAGGCAGTTATGCCAAAGTTATCGATTTAAACTCATAAACCTCCTCTCACTAATCTTATTTATGATATCGCTGTTTCTTTTTAAAACCTAATGTTATTTAAGGATAAGTTTATTGAGTTGCCTTTATAGTGGAAGAGTTTCTTATAGTTAGATTCCTAACGCTGTATTCCTAAGTAGTAACGTTAACCTCAAGACAAATTGCTTAGGGAAGCTCCTCTTGCAGGCGCTACAAAAGGGAGAACAGGCTCAGTGTACCGCCACGGTTAGCCGAGGTCGTTAAGGGGCGGACTCTTGAGTGGAAGGTCTGGAGTTCGATTTCCACCAAGACTGTTCTCCCTGGCTGGATTTTTGCAGGTTTTCTTCAGTCCTCATAAATGGCAAATGCCGGGGAGATACCTTAAACTTGTACCTTCCTTCCTTAAATAAATATCATTTCATCATTTCATCTCATGTATTACAACTGTCAACCGACTGTGGTGCCTCAGTGTTAAAAACGGCCTTTAAACACTATTAAAAAAAGAAGTAATAAAAACTCAGTAGCATGTGCGTTGTAAGTTCACAGATTTTGCAAAAGCTTCAATGTGACTTCCCTTTCATCCCCACCCATCAATTCATTTTAAACCAAAGCATTCTGCCATGCTAAGCCTAGACACAAGAAGAACGTGCACTAACCCGTTCTCTTCACACATACACATACCAAGTCGTCTGCATTTGCAGAAGCCGTTGTTTTAACCCCATGCCTCTCTTGTTTATTACAACGCAAGTGCTGAAACATTCAGGGTTTGCATCTACGAAAATCTATAAATGTTTTTGAGTTGACAACTTATGCACAAATTATTTAAATGCATTTATGGTTCAAAATTACTTTATCTATAGAGCATGTCTAAGAATCGTAAAAATACATGGTTTTATAAGCCTTTTTAGTCGAATGTACAAAATAAAATAGCTCTCTTTCTGGTTATAGTGAGGGAATTTCAGAAACTACACAAGATAGCAAATGGCGGACACAAAATTAAATAATGCATGATGTAGAACTACCACAAACTCCTTTCATCGCTGGATGGCATGTGAATGAATATACAGACAGTTTTGTAACGCAGCACTGCAGTCTGCTATCATTTTCAAAGTTATTGGCGTTAAAGGTATACATGACGTTATTTGCTTTAATCCTTCATCCTACATTGAAATGACATTTGCCTTTAGATGATGAATAATTGATGATCGTGTAATTATGTTAAATAATAATTTTCAATGGCTATTTCGAAATCAGGTTATAGTGTAATTAGTTACGTTACATAAATTTGCTTTTAAGATTTGTTTGCTCAAGGAACAAAACAAAACAAAAAAAAAATCCATAACAGCTGATCTTATCCTTACCCATGCCTAGTTGCATATTATAGGTTTTTAAACGTAATAAAAATTACATTTTAAACAGTTATTCAGTATAAAAAATAAATAAACTATAATAATAAAAACCAAAGTATTGATTTGTAATTTAATCCCCTCAAATACGTTTAAAATTTAATTACCACTGCTGTGATGTTGGTAGCATTATCCTGAAATTTAGATAACGTTTCTTCTATGCTCCTGCTAGTGAGAAATATACGAACTATTTCTTTAAAATAAGACGTGTTTCAGATTGACTTAAATAATATTATTTCTTAATTACTAATTTAATTATAAATGCTATCTAAAATAAGGATGTAGTTTTTCTCCAATATTATTTAATATATTATGGAATATTATATATATATATATATATATATATAGACGACATTCTGAAGGAATGGAAAAAGATTGCACATAAAGGAAAAGAGTTAAAACAGAATAGATAAGTAAATATTTTGCTATTTGCAGATAATAAGTATATATTTGACAAGGAAGATAGACTACAAAAATCAAATCCAACTAAATAAAATAAATAAAGAATACAGTATGATAATTTCAAAGACGAAAAGAAAAGTAATAGCGTTCCAAGGTAAATACCCTCAATAAGAACAAAAATTGTGATGGGAAAAAAAAAATACAACAAGCATCGCTATTTCAATATTTTGGTTGTGATGTTACATATGAAGAAGATCAATATATTAATATAAAAAATACAGAAGATCCAAGCTATGTGTGGGACAAATAGAAATAATGTCGGTCCTGGTGGTGTAGTGGTAACCACACTTGTCTTCTAAACCCAAGATCGCGGGTTCGAACCCGGCCAGGACCGATTGATTTTAGGGCGTAAAAATCCTAAGTATGGTTTCCTTCGGAAGGGAAGTAAAGCCATGGTCCCGTGTCGCACATTTACGGCACGAAAAAGAACCTCAAGCCTGAAAGAAGAGGCCTCTGAGCAAAATTTATCGGTCGTTTCACGCCCTGAATTGAATGGGACGCTGATGACCAAAGATGTTAAAGAGCGTCCGTAAATAACTCCCCCCCCCCAAAAAAAAAATCAAATATGACAAGCAGAGTGAGAAAATACACAAAAAGATTCTATACAGTCGTGGCCTTTTCAGTTTATTTTTTTATGAAAGTGAAAATTGGACTTAAAAAAAAAAACTAAAAGAAAATAAAGAGGAAAAATCAATCAGTAGAAATGCACTTTTACGATCTGTCAACGGTTACACAAAAGAAGATCATATAAGGAATGAACATATATGAAAAGAATTAGAAGTGCAAGCAATATTACAACAATTAGGAAATTATACACAAGAATGGATAAAACACTTAAAGAATGACAGAAGATAGAATATAAAAAAATGTGTTGACATATAACCCTAAAAGAAGAAGACCAATTGGAAGACAACAAAAAAAAAAAAAAAAAAATGCAGTTATCCTAGACATAAAATAGCATGCTACTTTCAACATGAACAACTATTTTTATTTATTTCGTTTTTAGGGAGACTTAAGCTTACGCCATTTTTGTTATCACAGTAGATGACCACCAATAATAGTTATAGTGTGTTTTTTGTTTAGTGCTATTTCCAGCCGATGGTTCATCATGGCCCATAAAAGCATCCCCTAACGCTTGTATAAACCGTCCAGATTAAATTTATTTAATTAAAGCAAACGGAGAGGAAAGAATTGTTTGAATCCCCCTCGTGTCGTTTGAGATTAGACCCTGGGAAGGAACTTGCAAATGGAAAACATAATCCGTATCGCTTGTCGCTGTTCACTTGTTGAGCCGATTGCCATCTTTCTTCTCATACCCCATCATGCTTCGCGGTCTGGTAATCAAATGTACATGACTGGCGAGAGGGGAATTACACCTGTTATTACATGCCCAGCACTTGCTCATATTTAAAGTATTCGATTAAGGCTCTCCGATTCTCCCCAGCACATGATCCGCTTGAATTAACTTTGTTTGAGGCGGGCTACTCACAGCCTGTTCAGAAACACAGTGAATGATTTCTTAATTCATCTTTTTTAAATGTTGTAATCTCTTCCATTGATTGTAATTGACAGTTTTAAATACTCCTGGATTCATTTTAATGAAAAATAATATTTTACATAATTAGATAATTACCTATTTCAAAATCCGTTTAAAACCTATTTAAATGAGGGCAGTATTTTCCCTTTTGTTTATTGTTTTATCATATAAAAGCTGTTTAAACAATTCTGTAGTTTTACACGGAACGTCGCGAAAATTCATTAAGTAACACCATTTTACGCAAGCATAATTCTTTTAACGATTAAGATGAAGTTTCAGCACATGAGACATGGCTAGTATTTGAAAGTATTTGAATCGACTACTGTCACAATTAATCTACCATGTAAATTGAGAAAAAAAGAAATTTCGTGGATTTTTTAATAAATTAGTTTAAACGTACATGCACCGAAGACGAGGTATGCTCAAGGTGCACAAGTTTAGTCACCAAGAAGAATATAATTAAACAAGAGCCGCCGAATGAAAGTACGCGAGATATTTAAGTCTGTAGAAATCTCAACAGAACGAGTGTATGAAATTTTACATAAGCAAATTGTGTGCGCGATTGGTGGCAAGAATGTTGACTGCAAACCAAAAATACACGCAAAAACCATTCATTACATTCAAAACTAATGAGCAGAACCTTTTTAACAGAATGGGTGAAATTAGGATCAACCTAATGACAATTTTGGAAATTCTTAGGTATTCTTTTCTTTCATGCTTTTTCTTCTCTAGTGCTTCCGTTTATTATTCTATTCTTTTAAATATTAAAGAGATCTAATTATTAGTCATACACATTCCACTGTCATATAAAAATGTTGAGAGACAACCTCCTTGGTCTAGTGGTCAGCGTTAGGAATTTTAAGTTAGGGAGGCCTGTAACGAGGCCCACCCAGCTTTGTGAGGACAATTGGGGAGCTTCCTGATAGGTAGAAGACGTCCTTTGATCTTATATTCCGTGCAATGGCGACCAGTAGGGTGTCGGTATGCTAATCACATTCCTTCCTGCAGTCGCAAGACGAAAGTAGAGGACGCAACGAGGAGTAGGAGGATAATAATGCTGACATTACCATTGTCTTTTGTTTTATTCAGGTTTTAAATCTATTGTTATTAGCTGTGTTTTGTGTATAGTTCCGCAAATAATTTAAAAAAAGTTTGCTAAGCTTTTACTTACAACTTTGTTACTTATTTTCATTTATTGTCTTTATTAATTTCAAAATCTAATTATAAAATGCATTTGCTTAATATTCGTTATCAATTATAATTAATTTCAAGGAGACTTTTCTCTAAATTTCATTTACATTTTTTATTTAAACTCATATATTTTACACATTTAATTTTATTTAAGAAATGAGCATCGTTAGGTCATTCTCCTAAACCTACTAACTTTTATAGCTTATCTGTGTTTTTATTTTTTGCCAAAAAAATACGAAAAGAAACATCAGAGCATTGACCACCAAAATAGTAATACAAAAATAGATTCTTTTTTTTCTCTCTCTTTTAACGAAAGTTATGACAAAAAGGAAACATCCTGTAGTCAAAGTGCTCCGGAGGGATGCTGTAGAGGGTGTGAAAGTGCCACCATTGACCCTCTCATGTTTCTTAGCGATATGGAATGGGAGGGTTGAAGGTTCATGTGACAGAGTTTATCTGGGATTTTACGCAACACCCTCTTCTTCCCTTTTATTGAACTGAAAGCAAAGGGGGAGGATGCAAAACACCCCCCCCTCCAGTCGTTGCGCATATTTTTCTTTGCGTTTCTTTTTTCTTTCTTTGTGCAATTAAATGGTTGAGTGCACAATTTCTGAAACTAGATAATCGCTTATTGTTATTTCACTTTCAACGCAAACAGCATACTAGGACATTTTGTAAATTCCTATATATTTTTCAGGTATTGGAAATGAAAGACAAATTAAATGCTTGTAGGTTCTAGTCATAAACTTTAGTGCATAAATTCGTATTTTGATCTATCAGATTTAGTTTATATTAAGCGTAGATTTTGAGTAAACCTAGTTATTTAACTATTTAGCACAATCTTGGTAATTGTGTTCAGAGCGAAAGTTATATATGTGTTGCATACAACGTATTATGCAATTTTAGCATTGAAATATTTTAGTAACTATGACGTATTATATGGCATGGTTTCTTAGTACTCATTTCTATGACGATATTATTTTGTTTTGTTTGGAGGAATTCACGTGGAAATAGATGCTAATTCCGTAATGTTTGGTATTGAAAACATGGACATCATTACAGAAGAAAGTATAAAGGAAGCGGAGGTAGCTAAGGGTTTGTTAATTCCTCATAAATCGAAAAGTGAATACGAAAAAGAATATGAAACGTTCTGTACATGGGGAAAAGAGAAACATGTTAGTTCAATTAATGAAAACTCTGGTTGGCATTTTTATAGAGCTGGTAAATACGATATATATAACATAACGTTTGATTTGGTAAGTAGTTTAAAATTTGGATTCTTACATTTGTTTATTTTTTCCATTCGACGTCACAAGCACTGGCTTTATTCCAAGCACATCTTCCGTTCGGCGCGGTAACAGAAAACTCATGAGGTCAATAAATACAGGCACGGCAGCGTTCATAGGGCGATTTAAAACCAACAATGTTGGTGAATAAATGCTATTTATTTATAGCTCTTAGTGTCAAATACAAGAGAAAGGAATGCCATTTATCTATTAATGTTTTAAAATTACCGCCTGTAGCTCCAAACATTCTGTCAAACTGGAAGCTGTGCTGTAACATGTAGCCGGGGGTAAAGCTCATAGCAATTCTAACATTTAACGTTTGAATATCTGGCAGCTAAATTATTTCTGAACTAATATTCATGATCTCTTTGTCCTAAAGAAGTTTAAAATATTTTAAACCAAGATATTTTGTGCAGTGTACATATGACCTTAATACAGGCAAGGAAGAGAAATGTATCTGAGTATTTTGGATAGCGAATCAATCTCACGAGGAAGGAAGGACGGAAGGAAGCGGTATATGTGGCTGGGCTGCAGACAGGGTGACAGAGATTGCATTCCGTGGGGAGTAGAGCATTCCTTGTTCACCCTGCGGCGTGTCACAACACCCACCCTCTCACGTTACAACCCCTCACTCCGACGACTAACAAACTAAATCAATATACAAGCAAATTCTTTTACGCCCTTGCACCCCCTCCCGTGCACTGTTTTATGTCCCTACTTGTAAAGTGAGCCCCGGTATAGACTCTTCAAATCTGGATCCCCGGATAGCGCTTTGTTAATGGTTGACGTTATTGGTTTAGCTCCCTGTTTCTTTATTCAACTGCAGCTTTTGCCTCCTTGTGACTGTGGCAGAGAACTATTCTAAATGAATGGAACAATTTGCATGTTTATTATAGAAAACCGTATTAGGTGTCAATAAGTAGAAAAAGTTTCCAAATTAATATTTGTCCCGCTTTGACTTGATAACCATAGATGTTGACATGCTACACCGTGCTATAACCGTGTAAGACACCGTGATTAAAGGATGTCAAGCGGCACCAGATCCAGACTATAGGGAAGATGAGACAACGTTTAAAGTTCCGCAAAAATACATTTGTATTCTGTGCAGGCATCTCACAGATGATTCCGAGTAGGCCTGTCTTCTTTCTTAGAGCAGACATTATGTCGTATCTTGCATAGAGTGGTGGTCCAGTGGAAGTATACCGCGGGTTCATTCCCTGCCAGGGCCGATGGACATATTCGGGCGTAAGAATATTAAGCATAGCTTCCTAGGGAAGGGAAGAAAAGCCAGTAGGTCCCATGTAGTAGATTTACAACGCGTATAAGAACCTCACTCTGCCCAAAATTATAGGCCATTTTATGCTCTTAAATGAATGACCTGAGATGTTATAGAGCGTCCGTAAATAAACCAAATAAATAAATGAATAGAGTGGGAGATTAAAGATGGCCATACTACTATGATAGTACTTAAGCAGGCGGTTTTCTGGGATTCTCAAGTTATGGTGCTCGTAGACAACCTTCAGAAGGACAGAAACACCACCGGGGAGTATTGAACCAACTGAAGGATACTGTTCAGACTAAACGTCACACCTTACGAAAAAAAAGTTATCTTTCATTGCAATAATGCGCCTTCACACACTTCTGGGGTTGTTACTGCAAAACTGCATGACTTCCTTTCTTAAGTGCTTCCACATCCGCCATATTCGCCGGATTTGACTCCCTAAAGAAATGGCTGGGTGGACAAAAATTCAAATGATATGATGATTGATTGATTGATTTATTTATGGATGTTCTTTAACATCTCAGGTCATCAGCGCCCCATTCAATTCAGGACGTGAAACGGCCGACAAATTTTGCTCAGAGGCCTCTCTTTCAGGCTTGAGGTTCTTTTTCTTCCCGTAAATGTACGACACGGGACCCACGGCTTTACTTCCATTCCGAAGGAAGCCATACTTAGGATTTTTACGCCCGAAAAAAGCCATCGATCCTGGCCGGGTTCGAACCCGCGTTTTGGGTGTAGGAGGCAAGTATGGTAACCACTACACCACCAGGACCAACAATGAAATGGTGAAGTTGAAACTGAGACAGACGCTTGTTTTTCACATTTGAACAAATTTTATTCAACTGAGGGTATTAAATAGTGGGATAGTAGTAGGACTAAATGTGTTGATTTACAAGGTGACCATGTTCGAAAAAAAATTCTTTTAAATTTTGTATTTTCTTAGTCATGCCGAGAACGTTTAGAAGTCCTTAGTATGACCAGATCGAACATGAAAGAGGCCCAAAACCAAGAGCATTTAAAAACATTTTTGTTACTGTGTGAAATTTGTGTCAAACAATAAGTAAATTTGGAAGACGAAAAGCTGTTTTTATACATGATGCAAATTAGTGAATTTTGTTTGTCTTTCAATTTCAGCATCTGAAAACTTAGTAGGAAATTACAAAATATTTTAATATGCTATAACTAGAACGTTGAACGTTAAATAACATGCCAGTATCAAAGTTATATTGATATTCAATGATACCTCTATAATTTAACTTAAGCACTTCCCTCTTAAGTTCAGAAAAATAAAACTGTTCGTGTCAACTTCCCTGGAACGCCAGACCACCAAATCAAATTCTTGGTCTCTCAGCCCAGCCATTATATGACTCATCAATGCTGTTTATATTCCTTCAGTACTAAGAACCCTTTCACATCTCTTATAAACTGCAGCTGTTCCTGCACATACACTCAGTAGCGGTATCCGGGATAATGCCACAAGCCCATTCATTGCTTCCACTTTGCCAAGTTGATTGCAGGGATATTATTTCAGCGTAACGCATTCCTTAAGTAGCGGGTCAAAACACTGATGACCGCTCTGCTCCAACATCCGGGGTCGCAATTAAATCTAATTACAGTTATTTGTGCTTGACAGCTGAATCATCAGCCAAACTACGGTCTCCAACATGATCATGCGCTCGTTGCCAATCAAATGACATTGATATGCGGTTGTCACGAGGCACTCACTGGTCTGAAGCTCCGGCCTTAACATTGTGACAATTGTTACAGGGCGGTCTAGCTTACAAAAAAAATACGATTTGAATCGCTACCTTTTCAAATACTCATAAATGTCCCTTACAATATGAATATTGTTGTTATTTTACTTAATGAGGCAGTACAAAAGATCGGTTCTGCAGACCACAGCTTTCACTGGGCAAACAAGCCAAAGAGTATGTATAAAACCAGCGATAATGCATGCAGAGTGCAATATATAGTTATATAAAACATGAAAAAGTAAAAATATATACGGAGTACTGCGTATAAATATTACATATTTTAATACTGTTAGAAAGTTGACAAAGATTATGTTAAATTTGCATTTGTTCTTCAATGTTTTTCTCGAGTACAAAGGGGGAAGAAGGAGTAGGAGAAGAAATGGAGGAAGAGGAAGAAGACGAAGAAAAGACGAGAGACTAACTAGTCCTAGAGTTAAGATGACAATTTAATATACATTTAAATAGCTTTATTGTCCAACAATCTCCGACTTCAGGAGGAAGGGAGTTCCAGATTCTGGGAACTGACACGCTGAATGAGGTTGAATAGAAATGTGTTCGGTGACGAGAGATAGACAGTAAAGTCATATTCCGGGTTCAGGTATACGAAGCGAGAGGAGCTTGAACATGAACTTAAAGGAATAGAAAGTTCTATGTTCCTTTATAGGTAGCCATGACAGTTGATTGTGTAAGGGTGTCACATAATAATATTTACGAGTGTTGAAGAGGAAACGAACACAGGCATTATGAACGCGTTATAATCTGTCGATCTGCCCAGTGTTCAGATTAGAGTAGAAGATATCACAATACTTCATTCCCTAGGTTCTTTTACCTATAGCGTTCCTCCAGCATTTCTCTTTCATCCCTCCTATTTATTTTCCAAACTTTGTCGAATATTTTTAGCCAAAACCAGCAACTTTTCCACAGGAAGAATCCACCGACTTGCCTTACACGGCACCAGCCCACCTTGGGCCTGGCACTTTCGTCCCTGCAAAGGAACCTGTACATATTAATATAAATAAATAATAAACTAGGTCAGGATGGGTATTTGAACCCGGAATTTGCCGAATGCGAATCTCAAGCGTGACCGCCTGAGCCACCCTATTCGGTGTGTCTCTACTTAGTGGACATATCGCTTTTTCCACACTGCCTTCCGAACTACAGTGAGGTTATTTTAGTTACCGGCCGGCAGAGTTCGACTGCGTATTGGGAAAAAACCAGTCTGAATGCTGTATAGTTCATGTGCAGATAGTAGTTTGTAGTTAATTTGAGGGTGGCTTTCTCAGCATACACTCATTGAGTGTAAATTGTGTGCTAATTGTTCTTTATTATATATAGTTTTGAGGAATCTATTTTTATGTATGATATACTCGTATATTGTATATAAAAACGGGTGTTTGCTCAGTTGCAAGAAAATATTCTGGCAATCGTGTTCCAGGTAGAGAAACTGTTCGCCAACTTGTTAAAAAGTTACGACAGACAGGATCTTCAGTGACAAGAAATGTGTCCTTAAGGAAGAAAAGTTATATGAAATACAGAAAAATTCATTGCCGATGAGGGACATCGTTTTCAATGTCTCTTACAGTACAGCTTAGTCCTAGTTATTATACGTTTGAAATTCAGTGTCATTGTGTGCGTTTATAAAAATATAAACAATACGAGTAAAAATACTATCTTGTGGCATCTTCCTTTTTCTGAATAATGCGGCTGCACTTCCCTGGTAAGCAGGCCCTAACTCAAATAACCGCACTGTATTATTCCTCCTCTCACCCAGGCAAATTCTTTCTTTCCTATTTTACACAAACATTGACACATTTGTCTGCTCCCCCAACTGTTCTTTTTTCCCCCTCTGTGGTATTTTAACAAAGTTTTATTTGTTAAATCTGTTAATTTTGTGATTTGCAAGATATATCTCAGGATTTTTTTTTAAAGGGGGCAGGGTGTGGCTAATATCCACCCTGTTCACTTTCCTCTCTGGCATATTTCACGTAAGATATGTCTTTGCATTGGGAAAGGTTCAATAGTCGTCTATTTGTACGAATTTTAATTCATTTAAATTACGAAACAGATGCACGTTTTTTGTTCACGAACAGTGGTTGTTGCATAAACATCTCTCAAGATCAGCATCTTTTCTGAAACATGTTTGTTTTAAGTTTTTCTTTTTATTTATTTACATTTATCTATGGGTACTCGTGCATGTTTTGCCCGTTCATAGAATTTGGATTTATTTAAGGTGAGAATACTCATCCCCCCTTCGTTCGTAATTTGGCCCAATTATATCAAACTCTGTGGTACGTACAAAGAAAACTCGAGCTATGTTCTTTCCTGGCTATGAGCTTCCGACAGTCTACGGTGCTTTGTAACCACGCGGACAGTCGGTGCTGGTATGTGCAGGTGAAACACGGAAATTTCCTTCCGTGTGGTAGGCGTCAGATGGGATGGACGTAAAACAACTTTCTAACGCCTAAACCTATGTAAGTGTGTACGTATATTAACATGATATAGTTAAACCAATTAAATTAAAGCACTAGTTTAACTATATTTATAAATAGTATACATGTCGCATTAAATATTTTACAGGTTTCTATTTATATATTAGTCTATTTCGGACCAGTGCCCATAAGCAAGTGCTTAATTTCGAATATCTGATGAACATTAACGAATTTATATTTTTTCTTATAACCACTTACCTATAAATTCTCGCTATTGTGTTACAGTTTAGAGAGACCTCTATTTAAGTATCAATATATCCATTTTTTATTCCTTGTTATCATAAGGAGAAAAATTTAATTAATTATTTCTTATACGAGGAATGTTCATTGTATTTTTTGACAACATACTTTATTCATCCTCATCATTTTTGATAATTTTATATTAATAGTCCCCGTTTTGAATGCGTTGTGCATTTTGCTAGGCTTCAAAGACCTGCTAGAAATAATTTTTGAAAGGTCTTTCAGAATCGCCTCTGCAGATTTCACCACTGCTTCTGATGATTAAAATTGTCACCCGCAAAGGTGTTTCTCCACTTTGGGGAAAAGAAAAACGTCACATGGGGCTAAATATGGATTATAGGGAGGTAGAGGAATACATTTCATCTTGATTTTTTAGATATTCAGCAATATTTGCGATGTGCGGCCGTGCATTATCGTGGTGCAGCATCGAGCTTGATGCACGGAAATGTGGCCTATTGCGTGTGATATGAGCTTATTGAGTTTTTAGGACATCAGTGTATTATAATTGTATGTTAAGGTACGACATGCTGGTAAACCATATCTTAAATATCGAAGAATCAGATGACCAAAACTTTCCTAGCAGATGCATTTTTTTTTAATTGGTGATGATAGAGATTTCCACATAGAGATTTGGTGATTGCTGTCAGAACAATGAATACATTTGAAAGAAATTTCGCATCTCAACCCACCGTGCACAAACACGCCTCATATGTAACATTTCAGTTTTCTTGCTAAATTTTCATAGTATCTGTGTACATTACATTAAGCTAACAAAATATTGTAAAGTTAAATTTTAGGGCAAAAAATATGCCAGTAAAAATTATGATTATTCTTTATTGAATAGCCTCGTACAAAAAGTTCTTATGTTTGGGTAGGTCAAAATTGTTTTGAAATATTCGACAATTTTTTTAAATTTGAATTTTTTATTAATAACTTTCGTTTATTTATTACAAATAAACACGATACGCGAACTCGGCTATTGAATTGTTATAAGATTGCGTTAAAGTTTTAAACCCTTATACCAAATTATGGTTCATTTATCCATTTATATATTTCTTAAGCGAAAACTTAGGAATAAATATAAAATTTAAAATTAATAGTTACTTGGGTCATTAATGTTCACTAAAAGCTACATTTGCTCTATAAATATTGCAGTTTAGAATAGAAAAAGTAACTAAATTGTTTAGGTGCAGTTTTTGTAAATATTCTAATCCTATATTAAAATAGCTACAAACTTTGTTAGTTATGATATTTTTGTTATTTTTTGCATTTAAGCTTGCAGCGTTCCCGTGCAAATCTGATGCTAAAATCAATTTAGAAATAAGCGTACATTAAGCATGCCAAAAGCTAAAGCTAAAAATACATAATTGAATCTAATTTTTTTATTTTTAAATAACATTTTGTAAATTTGAACTGCAAGATGAGAAACTGAGGGATATATTCTCGGTTTTCTTTTGTTTCCGAGAGCATCAAATCATCAAATTGCTGCATGCATCCACAGTAACAAGGTGTACGTGGAGCTGGGTCTACGACGCATGCGCGCAGCGACTGTAAATGAGTGCTTAGAGCATCACAGTAACTCAGATACATGTCAATCTCAGTCGTGTTAATTTTCCTTATTTAGAAAATGATCGTGATGGTACTCTTAAGAGCTCTCAGACAGGCAAACGGTACAGCTGCTAAAAGTTTCTTACATACATCAGATAATGTCGTTACCTTTGAAGATTTATGAAAATATTTATTTATCTTTACAATAAGTGTAGTTGTTTAATAAAATTACGAACTACAATCGTATAGAACCAGGGTTCGATTTTAACAGTCGTGTAAATTGAAGTTATGAAGCAGCAAATTGGAAGAATAAGAACACACGAATATGAGTACATCAAGTGAATTAGAATACCAAGAAAAGTAAAAAAGGAAAAGGAAGAAGGCACAATTTCGAAGAAGATATAGACGAAAATCAGAAAAATGTAAAGAAAAATAAAATAAATGTCAGTAAAATCAAGAAAAGCGGAAGAAAGCGGAGAAGATATAAAAGAAAATAGCTTGAAATCGAAGAACAGAAAAGAGAAAAACGAACCTGGAATAATAAGAGATAGGCTGAGAGGAGGAAAAGAAAAAAAGAGAGAAAACTTTAAGGATGGAAATAACAAATAAGCAGAAGGATGGTACAGATAAAGATAAATAACGGCAAAGAGAACGTAGTGACGAGAGGAATAGATGGAGGAAGCCTGCAAGAAGGAAGAAAATAAGAATAGAAAAAAAAAACATAAGATATGAAATAACAGAAAAAAAAGAAAAGATAGACGTGAAATAAAAATTGGAAGAACCTAAAGAGACTTAAAAGACAATACAAATAAAAAAATAGAGGAAAAAAGAACATTAAAAGAATGAGATAATTATTTAAGAACAGAATATAGTAGAAATTAAAAAAAAAACAATTAAAGCAAAAGGAGGGAAACACCATAAAAAGAATGAACAATAACATTCATTTAAACGGAAGCAAAATAGCATACATTCAAGACGGATATTAAGGAAAGAAGAAATAACCATGAAATTGGTGAAAGGGGAAAATAAATAGAATAGTAAATGGCAGAAGGCAGATACAGAGAAATGCAAGCAACCGGCTGGATGGAGAAACATGTTGATAGCAAAAAATGATAATAGAAAAAGTAGACAAAAAAGGCGTGAAATGAAGGCAAATAGCATTAAAAATGAATTAAAGATCAAAAGCAACTGGAAGAAAGTGCAATTAGATAATATGACAATGAAGAAAATGGGAGAGAAATGTAAATAAACAAAGAAATAAAATTAACTCAGAATGGTCAAAAAGGAAGATTTAAATGATAGTAGAAATAGGAGAGTTAAAAAAATAAAACGATGGTGAAAATGTGAAACAAAATAATAATAAAACTAAGAGAGAAAGAAAACAAAACGAAATAAGGGGAAGAGGCTACTAGAATAAATGGAATATGCTGAAATTGATTGGATTAAATCAGATAGGGAAAAAAAAGGAAGGTTAAAGAAAACATAAATAACAACTTGAGAACTAAATTAAAGTACACCTCTTGTATCTCTGCTGCAAAATTTACCCATTTGACATATGCTTAGCCAACTCCGAACATGACCGCAATTACTTCGACAGGCTCGCTAAAAGTTTTTAATGAAAACAAAAGTAAATTAAGATTCATATATTACCGAACAGAATCCAGTCTCAAATAATAATGTTCATAGTCATGCTTCCAGACTTCCGTAATCGGATCGCAGCTTTAGGAGGAGAAAAAGGCAATACAGTTGTTCCTCATTTACTATAGGGAATCACTTGACACACTAAACGAAACGTTTGAAGTATTGCGTTTGACTTAATTCAAATGTTAATTTTTCTATTCACTATTGAGTGATCCAAGTCACTTATATGCTTTAGTGATAGGTCGTTGTGGTCATGAGAATGAATGTTCTGTCTTCATTTGTTTATAAAACTACTTTTGATAATCCTGGAACAGGTGAAGCTATGATCCGAGCAGGACACTTGTCGAGTTCTGTACTAGGGCAGATGCGGCTTCCTGCGGGTGACGGAGCAGTTTGTCACACATTGCAAGTAACGCTTTAATTGTTCGCCTCTCTGCACGCAGGGTTTTTGCTCTCAACGCAAAATCGCTTCTGATTGGCCGAGACCATCTGCATTTTGCCATAAATGACGCGAGGCAGAAGAAAAATTCCTTCTTGCATAATGGTTAGCAGGAATTCTGCTGAACGTGTAAAGCAAGTTTTTGCTGTTATTGAGTAGGTTGTAATGTCAAGTGGCTTATGCATTTATGGGGATCACGGAGTTTTCACTAGCTCGCGTCGGCGACGGTAATTCTTGGAATTTCTGTCTGACTCGGAACATAAAAATCACGTTTCAAATCCTCTAACACTGTTCACGTAATTTTTAATGGTGTTTAACGCCCGTTTTAAGTATTGACGCACCATAGGCGGTGAACACTGATGATACATGAGATGAAATGATAAAGTATTTTTTTTAAAGGAAGGAAACGTTTCAGGCTTAAGTTTAGAGCACCTCCCCGGCAATTGCCATTTATGAGGACTGAGGAAAACCTGGAAAAACCTAATGCAGGAAGGACGGTCCTAGGCGGTAATCTTTCTCCAGACCTCCCGCTCACGGGTCCACGCCTTAACGACCTCGGCCACCGTGTCGGTCCACTAAAATTACATTATGGATCATAACACAATCCTTCGACATTTATAACAGATTTACATTTCGATTTTTACATTTATAGCTCTTTTTTATAATAAACTTTGAGTTAATGTGTCAACTTTATAACACGATAAAAATATGGCGACAATACACTCGTCACATTGCATAGTAACAATTCGTTGGTACTGAATAAGTGTAAAAGATCATCGTCCTAAAAATATGTTCTCTAACTTTGAACAACGGGCGTAAGTCAAAATTAAAATCTTGCGGGGAAGTAATGCTCAGAAGGGTATAAAAAACATGTGACAAAGGTGCTTTTCCACACATGACGGTCGCGCGTTGGGTGTCTGTGTTTCGCAAGGTTGTGATAGTGTGGAGAATGGTGCAGGTCGCTGCAGCACAGGGATTCAGTCCCTGTTGGAGGTGGACAGTCTGCAGAGCGTGAAGAGCAACCTGTACTTGTTGAAAACATAAGCAGGCCTGCACTGAAAGTTATACATCCTTTTTAAACGTGCTGTATCAATTGGGAGTTTTTATATAAATTTAAATTTTATTTATATTAATATTATAACACGACCTCCTTAGACTGTATCGTACTAACTTGAATGCATGGGTATGTTTGTTTTTTACATCTTTCAGCATACAAAAAACTTTACGAGATAAACTTTTTATCAAACTTTCCAGTGATTTTTAAAAGTATGTTAATAGCTTTAAATTTAGAACTTTTTATGCAAAGAACATTTAAAGACACATTTTAAAACACCGAAGTAATATTACTATAATTTTAAAGGATTGCGTGTGTAATGTATTTGTTTATTAATTAACTGCGAATGGGCTTACACCCGGTGGCAGTGTAAAATAATTAAAATAGAATTATTATTTACAGAAAAAGATTTAAAAAGAAATCAGTTAGCTTATATATATCCCAACCTAATTAGATAATTAAATTTAATTTAAATGCATATGGAATTAATTTTACACATATTTACGTGCCAGTTTACTTAATTAAATACATTTCATCTAGCTAAAATCTGCCAATCTAGTTAAGATAAAGTAATAATTTGGTTAAATACGTCAATAATATAAACTTAATTTTACACATATTAAATTAAGTAAATGCATTTCACCCAATTAAAACATGTCATAATGGTTAATACATATCAATCTAGTTAAATACATCAAAATAATTAAACGCATGTCAACTTAATTTTACATATTTCACATTTACATTTCACCTAACTAAAAGTTATAAATGTAAATATGTATTAATGTAGTTAAATGCGTCAATAATTAAGTGCATGTCACTTTAGTATTACACATATTAATTTAATTAAATTCATTTCACCTAACTAAAACAAGTCAGTTAACTACGTCAAACTAATTTTATACATATTAACTTAATAAATATATTTACCTAATTATGATAATTTAAATAATAATAGGGCTGAAATATTATCAAGTTAAATATAAAATATTACTGTAAAATATTAAAAGTAAATAGCTAGTGTTTCATTGAAATGAGGAGGTTAAATATTTCCAATATATATATATATATATATATATATATATATATATATATATATATGAAAGAAGTTTATAACAGAAATAATGTAATTATAACTATGAACCGGGTGTTAGACACATAACATGGGCAGTAAATCTACAATATTACCGGTAATTAAAAATTAATCGGAAAGAAATGATCATAAAATTTGCAAAAATAGTTATTATTTTAAATTGTTAATTACCTGAAGTTGCATATAATTCATTTAATTAATTATTTTTTGTATAGTAAGAAAACAATTTAATTGTTCATATCTTTTTAAATAGCGATATTATTTGTAAAAAAAAAATCAGAAAAATATGCAAGTCTTTTACTAAACAACGGAACTACCCTAAATATGTTTATGTTAACACTGTGCGAAATGTGAAAGGAGTCTTTCCCTTGATGAGTCTACCAAAAGAAGCCGCAGGAAATGCCAAGGCAATAATTTTGAAAGCAGCATCTCAGTGAAATTTTACGATGGCGAATCAGGTATGGTAGTGTTGTTTCCATTTTTTGCTGTTTAAGTCTTTGCCATTGGAATTGTGCAACGCTTGTTTTTACAAGTCAATAATGCAAATTGAGATCCGCAGATTACAAATAAATACCGCTCGCCCACAGTGAAAAGAGGTTACTTACCGTACGTATAATTTACTTAAATATTACATTTAGTCTTTGAAGAGTTCTCACATAAACGCCCGGCCTTAAAAGTGCAACACCCAAACTGACCCAAATCTTCTCAGAAAGAACGAGCATGACTCATTCAAAATACAACAGCAAGTGCCTGAATTCCATCAAGGGAGAATTGTGGCATACCGAAAGTGTGAGATATCATTCTGAGAAATTGGTGCTTGTGTTGTACGAAATTTGTCCACAGCGAAACAAGTATGAGAGCAGTAGATAGAGGTAGAACAAACACACAGACGTGAAGGATCTTAACAAAGAGTCTAATATAACTTCTCCGTCGTAATTATGTACGCGCACAGTGTGTTGCAATTTTAATGACCAGCATTCCATTTGAAATTGAAAAATCTTGAAGTTCCTCTATGTACTTAGAGCATGTCAAATTTAAAGTTACTCGTAAAATATTTTCTCAACGAATAATAATCGCTGCTGATAAAAAAAATACTTTCCAAAAATGTTTGTTATTTTACTAACCAAATAAAAGTTATATTAAATTAAAACTAATTTAAAGAAAAGCACATCGATTTGAATATTAAGGGGGAAGTTAAACAAATATTGATTGCATTTTAGATTTCATCCTCTCACTCCCTAGCCTGCGCACCTTGAAATGTTAAAGAGCAACCTTATCTTTGCCTGGTAATCCCAATTATTGTAATTGTAGTTTTACATAATTTGAAGAGAATAAAAAAATAACTCAGTTTTGCGTGTAATAAATTTATTTAGTGTAAAATTACAGTTATTAATGTTATAGTACTATAGCCATTTCAGAACTGATTAATTCAAGTAATTCCGTTCTTTCATGAAAGGTACATACTATTTTGAAACAGTTTATTTTCAAAATATAACTATTATATTAAATGTAAAATAATTTTAATAGTTTTATTCTGTTTAAAGTCAAACAAAAAATAAAAACACATGAGTTCGCCAGAAAATGGTAGAAACCATAGCTTATATATTATGGCATATGGAGGGTTGACATTGTGGGAAAATGTATTGTAGTATTAACATTAAGGTGTAGAAATGACAGTTGGAAAGATTACTTAAAGAATATTACGGTCTGCACATCCGCATCATAATTACATAGCAATATTTAACGGATTTCGAGAATCGGGTGTGTGAACTTGACGAGAGAGGGCGTGCCATCGACTCTCCGGGATAACCATCTTGGTTGGCGTTCATGATGAATGTAATAGTTATTGTTTATTAATACAGTTCGTCTATTTTAAATAATGTTTGTGTATTCAGTACTTACGTAGTTTCCATATTTTCCAATTCGATTCCATTTTGAGTAATGATGGTTAGATACTCTTTAGATTTGTGTTGCAGCTATGTCCCTAGTTAGACCCCAGTTTGTTAAATAAGTTACAGAATAATAGTTTAAGCGAGTGGCTAGCTGGGGTCGCGAACATTTATTATTATTATTATTATTATTATTATTATTATTATTATTATTATTATTATTATTATTATTATTATTATTATTATTATTCTCGTTGGCGCTAAAGCACAGGGTGAATCTTGGCCTCCTCGGCAACCTCTGCTTCCTCTACCTCCGTCTTACGACTTCATTGATAATAAGCAGTATTGCCGCCGGGAACCCATCACGCGGCTCCCTAGATCGAAGAACGTTCACTCTCCATCAGGCAGCTTTCCATTTGTCCCAACGAGGTTGTTTCAGTCTTCCCTAACTTAGAAAAGTTCGGGAAATATCGGGAATCAAATCCTGGCCTCTCGACCTGCTGTCCGCAACCCTAACAAGGAAGGGGAATATATTAAAAATGAAAAATAAAATAAATCTAGACACAATGTGGTGAAATAACAAGAACTAGAAAAACAGAAATAGATAAAACACTTAAACACTGACACAAATACGAATATATTTCGAACCGCATGTGCTCTTCAAAGGCAGAAGACAAGTGAAGGTGATAAAAGTGCATATTGAATCTCGAATGTAATGTAATGTAATATATGGTAACAGATAAACCAATTAACAAGGAGAAAAGGACGGGGAAAGAAAAATAATAAAAATATATTAAATTGAAAAATAAAACTATTAAAAACGACAATAAGTGATGAAAAAGGAACATTAACGAGTAAAATTGAATCCCGGTGGTGTTCGTAAAAACCCCTTTATCTATGAGGTAGTATTTACAGTAATGCATCAATAAATGTTCATTTAAATTCATTGCCAAAATATATTTTTGCTTAAAGCACGTACCCCACCGGATTTAAATCTTAACGTGTTAATATTTTCATTTCTGCTTTGTTGTTTGTTATTTTTTTAATTTTTTCAAATATTTCTATATATATATTTTTATATTAATATCCTATAATTAATTGCGTCAATTCTCACTCAGAATTCTTTATCTCTAGTACTTTTGCATTCACTAAGCACGTGTATATTTGGAATTGTCAATTTAAGATGTAATTAGTACCTACAATAAATTGACCAAATATTGTTTTACAACACATGTCACACCTGAGGAACTGGCGCGGTTGATATATCGCCTTCGCTTTACACAGGGCTGTCAAACTGTTAACTTCATTGAGGTGCGAAGCTTTCCTTTTCCCACGCCTTGCCACCCACCCACTGTCTGTTGTCACAACAACGAAGCCTTTGCTTTGTCTGCAGCCGATACTACGTGTATTGAGGAACCTTTAAATTGCACCTGAGCATTGTCGCGAAGACCACCGCAAGGTTTCCCACGGTACAATCCTAAATCTGAAGAATTTACGGCACACTTTGCAGGTCTCGACCTTCTCTTGTTTCCCTGTTTGTTTTTGTCTGTCCATACCAGTTTTCTGAACACACCTGTGGTGTTAACCAATATCGTGCGCGATATCTGCCGAACCTGTAGCTAGGCTTTTAAGCCATTCTCAAACTATAACCAAATTTTCGCAATGAAAGCACACGTCTTTGCCAGTATTGCAACAAGATTGCTCTAAATGTATCTTAGCTGTTGTTTTATAGCTTCAAATGTTAATAGAATGTAAGGTTTAAACGTAAACTTCTTTTGGTTTCTACTTGTTGATTTCATTTTATTTACGGACGCTCTTTAACATCTCAGGTCATCAGCGATTCAGGGCGTGAAACGGCCGACAAATTTTGCTCAGAGACCTCTTCTTTCAAGCGTGAGGTTCTTTTATACGCAGTAAATGTACGACACGGGACCCACGGCTTTACTACCCTTCCGAAGGAAGTCGTACTTAGGATTTTTACGCCCGAAAAAATCCATCAATCCTGGCCGGGATTGAACCCGCGATCTTGGGTTTAGGAGGAAGTTTGGTTACCACTACACAACCAGGACCGACTTCTTTCTGCATGAAAATTTGTTCAAGAGCAATTGACCGAGCATGAAGTAAAAATCGATGATCAAATTTACTATAAGCCAGATATTTTTCAGACACTAGGATAATATTAAATATAATTTTCGTGTAAAGTATCATAACTTCAAATACTTAAGCAATTACGACTTCAAAAAAGGTTCGTTTATTATCACGCATAACGGCAAGTCCTGAGAATTATTGCAATGAAACATCAGAAATTTGCATTTTCGTGTGCGTTTTTTGCCAATTTTTAATGTAGGATGTTGCTCACTCATTCAGAAGTTCGTTTTATCTTCGGTGCATGTACGGCCACGTTTACACTTTTTCATCCAGAAATAAACAGTTCCTAATGCTGGCATAGAATCTCTATGAGGCTGTATATAAACACTGTTTTGACCCGCGAATCCGTCTGTTTTTTTAAAATAAAAATGCTTATCTATGCATAGAAATCTTATGACCGATTCAGATGACCGCAGACTTAAAAGCTTCTCGCCTGACTGAACCTTGGCTATAGACGCTACAAGAATGTTGCTTGCCAAAAATGATGTTACCTAAGAAATCTTTGATGCACTTTCTTGAAAACATGCCCATTCAAAATCATCGTGAATTTATTACTCTTTTCTCCTTAGCAGCGGAAATAGCATTACCGTTTATTTCAGATTATATTTTGATATCTCCTTGGAAAGCATACTGCCACAATGATGCTCTTTTAGTATGCTAAAAATGTTTAAAGTTAAGTGTCTACTTTACGGTTCAGTCAAAGCAATACGACTGGAAGAGGTTTGCAAGACAAAGGAATTCCATGCCATCAGTAAATTGTTCACAATATGGGACAGCTGAACTTTTGTTGTGCACGCATTCCACACAGCGCCTTAACCTTTTCTCGTCCGATTTCTAGCCAGAAATATTTCCAAACATCTGCATTCAGCTTTGAATACACTTTGAATATAACAAATTGAATAGGGGGAAAGGAGAAAGTGATATAGTTTACTTTCAATTGATGTATGTCTGTTGTCACCTAAAAACAAATTATAGAAACAAAGTTTGTTTTTAGGTTTAAATACTGTATGCGGCAAAACAAACGACAGCGCAAAACAAACAACACTGGAAGTATCGATCATTTGCTGTCGAAGTTTCCATGACAATGAAGTATTTATTTATTGTTTATAATAGTTTGACACATTGTTAATTCAGTTTTTGGTTGATTTGTGCAATTGTAGTTCTCACGATAAAATAAAAGATGTTTATCCGGCCGGACATGCGGAGAAGGACATCAGAATAGATCGAGTTTGCTTCACGTTAAAGAACAGCACGAGGAGAGATTTAATGAGGTACCAAATAACAAAACGATGTTAGCTGTCGTTGACAAGTTCCGTCGTACGGGACCAGTTCAATGTTAACGACAGTTTGCCCAAGAACTGTCACCACAAACGAGAATTAGGGACATATTTCCGAACTATGCGAGAAGATAACGTCGCTTTTTGTGTCCTTAACAGTAACCTTTGCTCGTCAACAAATCTTTAGAAGCATTATGAACAATGTTTGGCACGTGATCGTACACATTTTGAACACATTCTGTACCAACATTTTCAGTGTTTTAAATTGCCACATACTGTATTTAACATGTTATTATTTATGACCTTTGTATGTAGTCAGCATATTGTAAAAATGCAACATAAAGTGGGAAAAATGAAACAAAAATTAATTAAAAAAAAAAACAGAAAAGAAACTGCAGTAAGTTATTTGAAAAGTTAACGGGATGAACGATGAGGGTTCATAAAATGCTATTTTTCAATTAGGGCTGCCATCTATTTAGAACTAATAGAGGGCTACTTGGTTATTACAAACATGATGAAGGTCCTCAGATTAGCGAAAGTTTTTAAAATCACCTGTCAGCTAAAAACGGTGGGATTCCGTCTAGTTTCAGGAAACAGAGATGGGTGGAAGCACTGAAGGCAACACTGATTGTTTCAGCATCGCAATAAATGTGTTTATTTCACGATAATTAATTTCGGAGTTAATGTCAATTATGGAAGACCGTGGTGACATGTATATGACCAAGGGGAGATTAAATGATGTAAATAAGAGTTAGTAGCACACAGTCATGAGTTCTTGTCATTGTACTCGACTGAAGTGTTTCGAAAACCTGAACTTGGAATATTTCAAAATTGATTAATATGCAAGTATAATGAACAAAACATGTATCTAGAAGACTTGATTTCTTGTTAGAAAACTTAATGATCATGACGAGCATATCTTAGGGTTGCTGATAAGAATTTGATTAATCATAAGGCTGTAGTTAAACTCCCCACTGAAAGGGCAGATGATAAAAGCCATCACCCTTCAAAGTTACTGAGCCTGAGAAACCAGTCTGACTTTTTAAACACTAAAATTCAAAGTAAAATATCCATTTCCTGTAAGACTCATAAAAAGAACTCCAAATACTCCTCTAATCTCTCATGATAAGAAGTACCTGAAAGCGGCCGTGGCCTCCGGGGAACTCGTGCAGACCAAGTGCAAGGGGGCTTCCGGCTCCTTCAAGCTCGCCTCGGCAGCGAAACCCAGAAAGTCCGCCGTGTCCGCCGCGCCTTCCCGGGGCAAGCCGGCCGCATATATTAAGAATGTTGTTGCCTGGACGAGGAAGAGCATAGTACAAGATATTCCTGCACTGGTCGTTTCATTATCAGAAAGGTTACACAGTGGAATGTTACCAATATTGAAGTAAAAGTTAAGGGACCAGAAGAAATTTATCTCAAAAGAAGTACAAGTGTTCTGTGACCATTTGACAAGTTCGGACATCAAAGAAGAGGATGACTGAGATAATTATTGACAAAGTAATTGTGTTGTGTCGTAAATAATTAGCATACAACACATTAAACGTCCATTACGAAAAATTATGAAAATTATCAACCCTGTTTTATAACATTGCACGTTTATTTATCATTCTTACAGGTACATCCAAAGGATTTCAGTCAGGATATCTACCAGAAGTAAAATACCTCATGAAGAGTATAAGACCAGCTGTTGCAACAATAGACTTACCTAATACCGATTATAAGACAATGTTCAAGTTGTTTACACTTTTTCTTAATGGGTGATGATATTTATTATCTTCTAAAAGTATTATTTTCAATATTATAACTCTTTTCCTCAGTCTGTTAAATGACAACGTTTTAAGGTAAAATAAAACTAATTAAAAATAAGGTCATTATGTATACATACTGCAGCACTGGGTTTCAAACTTTGACATTCACTTTTCTCTAAAGTTGGTTATTTGGACCCTCATTGCTCTTCCCGCCATCCCATCATTTGTTGTGTTTTATAGAAGAATCATTTGAAGCTCACTCATCCATAGTACAAAATAAAATATATGAATAAAATAAGAGGTTAAAACATTTTGCATTACAGATACATATTTACTTTTTATGCGTTTATGTACGATGGGCGGTGTAAGAACAACTTGATCCTACACTAATAGATATAGTTGTTGATGGTTTATTTATGGACGCACTTTAACATCTCAGGTCAACTACTTCTCATTCAATTCAGGACATGAAACGGCCGATAAATTTTGCTCAGATGCCTGCTTTCAGGCTTGAGGTTCTTTTACATATAGTAAATATACGTTACGGCCAATAAAATCCATCGTTCCTTTCCGGGATCGATCCCGCGATCTTGGGTTTAGGAGGAAAGTATTATTACCTCCAGATCACCATGACCAACATTTTTTTTTTTTTTTTTTTTTTTAGTTAACGCCCATTTTTACTACTGAGGCACCATAGGCGATTTGGCACTAATGATATATGAGATGATATGATAAATTGGGAAAGATTCTTTTTAAAGGAAGGAAACGTTCCAGGCCTAAGGTTAGGGTACCTCTCCGGCATTTGCCATTTATGAGGACTGAGGGAAACCTGGGAAAAAAAAAAAAAAAACTGAGTCAGGAAGGACTGTCCTGACTGGAATGGAACCAGACCTCCTGTTTAAGAGTTCGTGCCTTAATGACCTCGGCCACCCGTGGCGGTCAAGACAACAGACAAATCTATATATTTTGCTTTCTATGTTTCAATATTCTATGGGCACAAGTCATTCTGCAAAAGCGCTCAAACATGAAAATATTGAAAAAGCACACATAAATCTAATGTAAAATAGATAGCACAGAAGAAAAGTGGTTAATGCGTGATGTTTATGAGGAAACACATGTTGAAAGACGAGAAGATGTTACGTCTAGTTGCGTGCAGATAATCAAAGCTGCAAGAAATCACGACTTATTTCAATATCCCGTGTGGTCTGGGCTGTTTGGAAATTGTGGTAGGTCATTCTTGCCTGGTGGGCTCCAACGGTTAGGAGGAGGGGAAGTAGGCGGAATAATTAAACGATTAGAATACCAAAAACTGTAAAACGTAGTGTTTCTCGTTGGTAGCCGTTTAAGTGTCTTCAGCCATCTAAATTGTCACTAAGGCCGTCCGGATTTTCATTAATATACAACTTTTATAATTAAATTATTCAAGGGATCTAAAATTATACATCAGATGCTCTAAACCTTCTCCTATTGGTTCGGAAATAGTATATTATATTAATGTTTTTACATAAATGTTTCACAATTCTGACAATTATATTATTTCTTCCGAAAATGTGTAAACACGGAAAGTCCGGAGGAAGTTATAAAAATTAACAGCAAATTAAATATTTCTCCTCTTGACACGACAGTCCAATGCTGGCCTAGGTTCTCCGTCTTGCAACATGATGGACAGAGGGCAGCATTGCAAGGTGATCACCGCACCTGTCGAGTTCGAGTGACGCTACCTTTCTATGAGGCAGCTCTCCAGTTGTTTTCATAAGGTTGGATGTACCCTATTCAAGACTTCCCTAACTTAAATAATTCATACAAAAAATCGAACCCCGGGACCTCCTGACCAGCAATAGGTTGCTAACCACCAAATTAAGGAGAAGGTGGATTGAATATATAATTTTGTTAAGAGATATAAATACACTTTTATATAAATAATCACTTTCCTTTAAATACACTTCTCACAATGTAGTGCCAAATTATTTGTTCCATCATTAAAAAAAAAAATCCACCGTTTTATGACCTCATCCTCACTCCAAATTTATCTTCTCTCCAAATTTATCTTCTCTCAGAGCAATGATCAGATCTGTATCGGGGATATCGTAAGACCTTAAATCTCAATCTCCGAACGGTATGCCCTTTTAGTAGCAATTTTAAGTGCATGCTCTTTTTAAAGTCCTGTCTCTTGGTTCTACTTTTAGGCATCCAAAACTTCAAACATCTTTTATTTCCATTTTAACTTTTAGTATGTTTTACCACAATGTTTTATAGACACCCTGTAGGCATTAGCATGTATTTTTCTGTAAAAACATAAATATATTTTTAAAAAATGTTTAATGCAGTGAGCTACTACTTTTTCCAAGATTTTATCTTTGAATGCATATTTTATTTTTTCTAAAAAAAATTATCAACAACACTAATTTTTTGTAAGAAAATGTTTGCAATAATTTCACAAAGTTTTGCAGACAATTTCAACTTAAATGGGAGAAAATGGGTTTTTAGCAACAGCTTTTAATTGCCAAAAAAAATGAATAAATGTTAAAAACAATAGCGAAAATGTACCAATTATCCTGAAAGGTTTTACAGGTATTACTGAAAGTCTTGAAAAAAAAGTGTTCAAAATCTATAATCTCTAAGTTTAACCATCCGAACGTTCCAAGTTTCATTTCTCTGGCCTCTTAGTAACTTTTAAGTGTAATGGTGTTAACTATGTGGTTTGTATTTTACAAACTGAAAATATTTCATAATTGCATAAATAACCTGACTATACGCAATGAGTTAACTTTTGAAGAACAGAAACAAAACACTCTTTACTAAAGCTTATTAAAATCTCCATCGATCGTACTTAGTTGGCAGCAAAAATGGCGATGAAAAAAGTATATATGTGCAAATATAAATAAAATAACAAGAACTAGAAAAGCAGAAATAGTTGAAATACTTAAATAGTCGTACAATTTTTGCTGTATTTCGAACAACCCGTGTTGTTTACCTTTATAAATCGCAAGTTTGTTTGTTTGTTTTTCAATGAAACTATATAAATATCAATTGACAAACGATTTATTGAGTTCAAAATCCAGCAAAATTGGGTCGTTAGAACTGTACGTTTACCTGAAACCCAAAATTTAAAAATCCTACTTGCGGAACCAAATTTTGTTTTTTGCAAAAAAAAAAAAACCTCAGCATTTATCATTTAAATAAAATTAAGAAAATAGTATCTAAAAATGAGAGTAATCGAATCATTATGGGAGGAGGTATATCTGAAAGTCAAAAGTTAAAGAGTTGAGGGTTAAGCTAAAGCGAAATTTTAAAAATCGCTCTAGCAGCAGTGATTTTTGTTTTTTCTCAACGAAACTCTGTACATACCATTAAAATAAATTAATAAATAAAAATATCTTTCGAAAATCAATGAAATTAAACTATTAGGACTAGGGGTTCTCCCCCCCCCCGTGATTTTGAAGGGGAAAAAAAAGACCAATCAAGTTAAGCAACGTATTGTAATTAAGTTTTTCTTTCATTAGTTAGCTTTAGAGTTTGTCGTGTTAATTAACACACAGTAATGCCATAACTTATTTCATTAATTAATTTAGCCATAATTTGGATTACTTAGATTACGGAGCTCTCATATATATATATATTTAAAGTCATAATTATTCAAAAAATCCTAGCGATGGAAATATTTTGTAACCAGATTTGAAATCAACAGGAAGTGTATAAGAATCCATTCAACAAGCAAACGGCTATAATTTGTATACCAGTGTCATCAAAACCGGAGCAGCCTATAAGGGTTGTACTTGCAAGCATCTAATCAACAAGAATAATGTTAAAATTAATAATCACAGTATGTCTTGAGGTTACTTCAGTATAAACCATAGGCAAAGCAATTTTAGTAGCTGCTTGACGTGGGTGAAACGATCAATCCACGCAGAACACGTAAAGAAGCATCGTATGTCTGAAGAGGGTTTATATCGTCAGTGAAATCTAATCAACTTAACTGTTGATTTCTGAACCGTTGTATGTTCTAACACTGGTCGCACATTGGATCACCTTTCTTTTGTACCCAACTTAAAGCGAAACAAGCAAACCGGCTGTTTCTCGGCGGAACGAATCGTCTGCTGTCTTGAACAAGTAAAATATCTGGTTACTCAACACGAATTTTATTTACGACTTTGGCAGAAAACGATCCCTTTGGGCGTAACCAAATTCCGTTCCTTGTCTTTTAAATAAACATAAGAACACCGTGAAAATGCATTCAGTGCCCGTGTTCACTGTGACCAACAAGAGTGGCGGATTCGACGGTACTTCAGATATGGTCTTTTTGATTTAGTGGAAGAAAAAGTTTCTTTATTTCTATCATTTCCTAAGAATTTAAAAATAAAAATGGGAAAGTATATTGGACAATCTACATCAATTGTATCTCTAAACTCTGTTATCGTGGTCAACATGACTTTTTTACAATAAAACTTAATAATGACTCTAAAAGAGATTTTTATTCTGAATTCAAATATATAATTTTTCCATCAGGCAATTTTATTGTCTTTTTCAAGTTTTCACAATTCTAGTGTTTTTTATTTATAACTTTATTTAGCATCGCCTAACAGAATAGGTCTTATAGTGATAACTTATATATTTACATGTCAAATATTAATAAGGTTTAGACATTATAAAGATTTTTACGTAAGTTTTAGTAATTCAATTGTACAATAATGTAATAACAAGTTGGACACAATATGTTTACAATATAGTAGAAAGTTTACAACATTTTAAGAATTTAAATAATAATTTATTGATTCACTTAATGTTGCCTAAAGATCTGGAGGAATTTAATCGTTGATCCTATAGATAGAGTATCTATTGTATTTTTAATGTGTTTGACTGTCAGGTTTTTTATTACAATGTTCACAAAATGCCAGGTTCTTGTCTGGTGAAAAGATAGTCGGGTCTTAATTTGGTGTGGCTAATTCTTAATCTAGAGAATAAGATCTATTAATGTCGGTTAAAAATGTTATATATACATAGGAGGTGTTGAGTTTCACTTCATGTAATTTGCTATTTTGGTAAGTTTCAGCTTTCCAGTATCAGCTTTTACTTCCACTGAAGTGATTGGAGCGTATTAAAAACAAACTATTTCGGAAGCACTCATACCAGTTACAACACAACATTCATCTTTCAGAATAACATGGAAATGCTGATTAAGACAAACTAAAATAGTTTTGAATAGTCCTGATAAATGAGCAAAAGATGCGCAGTGGCGTCTGGTCGAGTTCATTTTCTGTTTATGCATTAATAGGGGAATCAGGGGAGTATCTCTTACTAAACACATTTGTAGGTACGGACTATTGCACAGCTGTAACTCTCTCATCTTTCTTGCTTGCAATTGTTTGTTACGTTTGTGCAGCTGGGAAGTTATTTCCAACATAAGATTTCCGAGATCGCGCAATCGATACAAGGTCATTCATCAACACTACAGTCATTCCCTGAACTTATTTCCTGATATTCGTATACCCGAGGAATTCTTGCGTTCCTTTCACTAATGAAGGCTCTGCTATTTAAAGAACTTAAGTGAATGTGTTGAGCAGAAAACTGCTTTAAAAGAAATAAATGTATAACAAGATTCTCAATATATATTTTTGTGAGGTGAATATGCCATTTAATTTTTATAATTTTTTTCGCTTTGGTACATTGAAATTTTTATGTGCTTTTGAAATACGTAAATAATCACAGGAAAGTCCCATAACAATCCCAAAACAGAAAAGAAAATAAATAAAAGGTTTAAAACCTTAAAATAGGCAAGAGAAGCCAAAATATGCAAAATAGGCAAAATAAAAACTGACCCTACCAATCCCAAATGTACGAAAACATGTTCATCTCTATCTGACTCTTAAATATAGTCACCCAAATAGAAAAAAAGCATTTTACTTAATTTCCACGCTATGAACATCACCAATTGATAACACCATAGCTTTCAAATTCAGCTGAATTTTGAAACTTTAGCTGTTCTGGATTTGTGCCCGTTTAACATGGAGTATAATGTTTATTGAGGGTCTAGATATTTCTTATGAAGATCCCTTTAGTATAAAAATGTGTTCAAAACGTATATTTAACAAAGGAGCAATTTTTGTTAAAAAATAATTTCTTCCGTGGCATCATCATACCTATTCAAACACACCCAGATCATATTTCACACTTAATATCTATTTATTCGGTCGCTAATAGCTTATAGCTAATGAAAGTAAATGCTGGTTTTGAGTCCACTCTTGCACAGAGTGGCGATATTGAGGGAGTGTCACGCGATCACAGCGGGACGGGAGGTGACAGGCTCTTGATTTGCGGCGGTTCGATTCATTACGCGATTTATGGTCCTCCCACACTATCACGCCCCGGGAGTGGGTGGTGCTGCCATCTGCTAGCCACTTGCGGAAACGCACGCCTCTATTCACAGATTTCCCCATAAATATCCAGGGTAAACCATAGAAGAGAGTAATTTGTCCTACAAAAACACATACACGCAAAATACACGCGCGCGCAATCTTCTTCCTGTTGGGCTAATGAATTTACGCAAGTGCATTGCATGTTACTTGGCGCTTTCATAGTGCGCGGTAATTGTTACATTTGATAAATAATTCTTTTTATATAAAATTGTTATTTATTGTTGAACCGTTGTTGATTTTATTCATATTTTTTTTTTCAATATACTGATGATAAGTGAATAGAGGGCCAAAATTGTGGAGAAAATGTTGAATTATGAAATCTATATCACTGAAATATGAAAAAAATACGGTTTTTTCTGAAAAAAAATAACGGGTCCAATTTGAAATAATAAAATTAATATATTTTCACTTATATATCGTAAATTTTTACAAAATAGACTAGTTCAAATGTCTGATGGTCAGAGCTTCTGATTCTAATTTGAAGTGGTATTTGTTGTTGAAGCAGTTGGCGTTAGGCGCCAAAGTTGAAGTGACGATGTGGGAGGCTTGCGAGGCAGCACAAATCCGATGCTACTCGAATTACAATTACTTGTTGCCGGCCACTTTTTTTTTTTATTATGATTGATTTATTTATTTAACAGCTGAGGTCATCAGCGTCCCATTCAACTCAGGGCGTGAAACGGCCGACAAATTTTGCTCAGATGCCTATTCTTTCAGGCTTGAGGTTCTTTTTCGTGCCGTAAATGTACGACACGGGGCCCACGGGGCCCACGGCTTTACTTCCCTTCCGAAGGAAGCCATACTTAGGATTTTTACGCCCGAAAAAATCCATCGATCCTGGCCGGGTTCGAACCCGCGATTTGGGTATAGGAGGCAAGTATGGTAACCACTACACCACCAGGACCGACTTTACGGGCCACGATCATCTTGACGTACTTATTTCTTGCGGAGTATTTGCGGAGCAGGAGTTTTGTAACGACTCGGAAGGTATTTGCAACTAGGGACAATACTAAGGGCTTATTGTTTCCGCCTCCACCGTACAGGTGTGCACTTTCCTTTGTTATGTCAGCGGTCTTCGCTGGGTGCCAAAAGGGAGCGGCACCATACAGAAGTACATACCTTTTCTTATTAAATGTAATATTTCTTTATGCAATAAGATAATATATTAAAGAAAAAACGGAAGAAAAATAGCAGAAATTCAAGACGGATATTAAGGAAAGAAGAAATGACGATAAAATTGGTGAAAGGGGAAAATAAATAGAATAGTAAATAGCAGAATAGCCTCAGAAGTCCGCTACTATTCCGCCATGCCTGAGGAATGCTCACACGTTCTTTGGAATAGCGGGTTAGCATTGACTGAAAAAAATGGAAAATATTAATTTGAGCCATACAGTACACTTTTTGCCAATATATATTAATTTGTTCAAGGTATGAAACATTTTACGAAACATTATTAAATGTAATATTGAAATTGAATCTTTGAATTCCACACATGCTAAAACATATAAATGATGCTTCCCAGTGGACTAATGGCCTAAAATCTGAAATTTTATATTTGTCCTCTCTCTAAATTTGAGATGAAATGATGAATTGGGGAAGGGAAATTTTGGCAAAGGAAGCGTTTTTACATGTTTCAGGTCAAGGGATGTCAATGGATGAAAGTAAACCGTTGAATCCGTGTCAAAGATTTACGGCACGTAAAAGAACTTCCAACCTGGAGGGAAGGGCCTCTGAGCAAAATTTAATAGTCGTTCACGCAGTTAATTGAGTGAGACGCTAATGACCAAAGATGTTAAAGAACGTCCTTAAATAAAAGTATTGTTATTATTATTATTATTATTATTATTATTATTATTATTATTATTAATAATAATACCATATGCAGTCTCTTCAATAAGGAATAATCTTAATTTTTACAGACATAATTTCTCACCCTAACATTTAACTTTACAATATTTTATTTGCTTTATGCTTATTGCACGCACATATTTCATTGTTGTCACCTCCGGTTGCCGCCTGTGAAAGGTGATACGTTGGTGCTCTGAAATCTCTTTTTTCGTGTCACGATTCTTTAGCTGAGGCCTATATATTGTTGCAGAAGCCCTATGGAGACTTTACTCTTTGCTATAGCACAGCTCCAAGATGTTTTAAAATGTTTTAATTTCGAAGGAAGATAGGCCCAATGCCCCGATTTCTTCTCGAACGGAAGAAAACATTAACACCACTACAGTCACTGTGGGAGAGGATGGTTGAATAACATTAAGAACATTTTAAAAAATTCTGAACATTTTTCTGGATGCCACTGACACGTTGGTAACTGAAATGTTGCATATGAGAGGTGTTTGTGCACTGTGGGTTCCAAGATTGCTAATTCCCGAACAAAGGATGTCGGAGTGTAGGTGCGCATGCAGTTGAAGATGGAGTAACAGGAAGATGCGGAGTATCTTTCAAATGTAATCACTGCTGAGGAAACTTGGCTGCATCATTTCAATCCAAACAGCAAAGCTCTGTGTGCAAATGTCCGTCATCAACGAACACACACAAACAAAAGTGGAAATGGTCATTTCATTTTTCGATATTCAAAGAACTGGTTGTAAGCATGTCATACCTATGCATACAACTGTCACTGGGAGAAACTACAGAGATGCCATGAAAACTCTGCAAGGCCACATTATCTTGCAACAAGCTGGATGTTGCACCACATAATGACAAATGATGTTGTTGAATATCTCGCCGTCCCTATAGTTCAGATTTAGCCCACTGTGACATTTTCTTTTTCCTCATTTGAAGAAGCATTTTTGTGGGAGGCATTTGGTATCAACAGAAGCACTGGTGAAGACTATGGAAGTAATCCTATTGGACATGTCAAAAATGTTTTGCAACACGTCTTTGAAGACTGGCAGAAACGCTGGGACAGGTGCTACTTTGGAAATATCATCAAAATTATGAGGATGAGTAAAGGTATTTGTCAAAAGACCATTCTTTATTGAACAACCCTCGTAATAGTAATACCCTTGTCGCTACTGACTTGCTCCCAAAATTGAGTGTTTTCTTTAGGCTTTTGATCAGTATTGTTAAGATATTCACAGGCACCGCTTCATCTTTTTCTATATAATTATTTTTGGATGTTCTAATATAAAATATACCAAACGTTCAATTGCTTTCCGATTGTTTTTAATTCTCCGTCCATTCCACAAAGGTCCCCTAAAATTTTAGTTAAATAAATTAAATTTTGTAAAGTAATCAAGGTTATTGACTATAGTAATATCATATTTGTGCCTTTAAATTCAGAAGTGTCTTAAAAGATGGTGCCGATAAGAGAGGTGACTGATGTTGAATTTTTTTTTTTAATTCTGTCTTCTTCTTTTGAAGGACGTTGTTAGTTCTAAGCGATATTCATTTGAATATTTTAAGGTGAGACTGCAACAGTGATGTGAGGAAGTCAAGTTTATTAAAGGAGATGACTGTAGTTTTAAAGTATTCTGAATCGAACTTTGTTTGAAGATCTACAGTCAGTGACTGTAACTTGCTCCAGTAAAGCGTGTTAGTTTCAGGTATCTCCACCCAAGATCACGGGCCAGCAGTCCGAGTTTCTTACACTTTTGGGACAGTTTGCGTCTGATCATCCTCCATACACTCTTGATCTCGTTCCATGTAACGTTGATTGGTTGGTTATATTTCACAAATAAATACATAAATAAAAGGAAAGAGCATAGCAGGAACTGGTTTAAAGTTCTGTGGTTGATTCCTGACCGTCCTCCCTGACTAAGATTTGTTCCAGGTTTTTTTCCTCAGTCCTCACAAATGTCAAATGCCGGGAAGTACCCTAAACTTAGATCTGAAACGCTTCCTTCCTTTAAGCAAAATCCTTTCCCAATTTATCATTTAAATGCATGTATTACTGGTACCCACCGCCTGCGATGCCTCAACAGTAAAAACCGGTGTTAAACACTATTAAAAACAAAGCAGACTAAAAATATTTCATGCTTAACTCAAGTCTTATTTTATAGGTGTGAAAATACTTTTTCACAGACCTGAAGCTGATAATTTCAAATTCACATACAAAAAATAATAAAATAAAGAACATTTTGACTTAGAAAATGCATGTGCCTCTTAGATTACTTCCTCCGCTCGAAATATAACGGCACGTCACTGCTTGGAACAATGGAACGGGGAAAACGTCGTGGTATAATTTCAATGTTTTAGCTGCAAAATGTGCACTGGACTCAAAACCACGTGACATGTGGAAAGGGAACAAGGTGGTCTCGAACCTATGGCTTTGTGGTATTCTGCTCTCCATGTTGTAGGTTTCTTTAACGACCAGAGTAAACTTTTACGAGGAAACCTTTTTGCCTTGCCTCATAAACGGGGAACAACACGTTACAATTCCACACAGGTGAAGTGTCGGATTTCAGGCATTATATGGACGTAAAATGAAAGGAGTCTCGAACTCACGCTACATTAGAAACAAAGGCTCTGAATTTTATTGCTTCTGGGAATGCATTAAGAGAAACTTGGGGGTTTGGTAGTTCAACCAGCCGTATAACCGAAACAAGGTCCTGTCACATAGAACAGTACACGAGAGTAAACCGAAAAATGCAAGCGTTCCACTGGACGTGTGTATGTGTGTGTGCCGTGAGAATGACTCGCCGAGCTGGACCACACAAGAAGAGGTCCTCTTCTGGATGCTGTTATGGAGAGGGGAGGCGACAGTGTTACCCCTAGAAACCTTATGGAATTAACAGGATGTTAACGGATTCTTTTGCCTGTTTTTTTCTACCTCTTGGATTGCGTAATGCTGTTACTATGGCTACCGAAGGAAATGCTCTTGTATTTGTGCCCATGAGTTAAATTATACAGCTGATCTGATTACCATGGAAACAAGGCATCCATTATATGGCTGCTCGGAATGCAAAAAATTAAACGCGTTAATTATTTTCATGGCAACCAAATTGAAAATTACGCCATCAATAAATAAACTGTTAGTAAATGCATTTTATATTATATAAATATGTAATTGAATGCTTCACTCATTTTAATCATTGGTATGAAAAACTACGGTCATAATTTAATTTACTTTGACAGCTGATTAATGCGACTGCAAAAATAATCGGGTTCTTTGACGAAAGACATAATGTTCGAATTTTTTGCTCCTATCTGTGTAATTTAACTCAGTTAAATATTTTTCTGTGTTTTGCAGCTGCAAGATTTATAAATGTTTACCGGGTGTCTATGAACTACACCGCAATAACTATCAGAGATTGTATACAGATCTTAGGCAAGCGTTTGAAATTGGAAATGTATGGTACCAGGGCTACCTTTTGAGTCATTACAAACGACAACTAGGGGACTCTATTGAGATATTTCTATACTATTTTCTAAACAATTCACATTTGTTATTGTAAAATAAGTTGCAGGTTAGAAATTGACCAAGTAGTTTATTTATAGTGAGAGTTTAAACAAAGCAATTTTGCGAAAAAATGGAAATTGCACGTGATGGTTTTCGTTGGATGATTTTTTACTATTTTAGAAAAGACCTAACTCAACAGCGACGTGTGGGATTTGTTCAACTTTTGGCAATGAGCGCCATCAGAAAAGACTGTCTGTACTTTTGTAGAATTTTGTGGTACTCGTGCTTCCGTCAGTGATGAATTTCGTGAAGGTCGATTAAAATCGGTTGTCATTACAAAAACATCAATGTTGTGAACAACATGACTGAAGAAGATCGGCATGTGACTTGCAGCGAGACAGATGTATCCTTAAGCAAATCGAAGACTGCAGTGTCTTCGATTTTGTATGAACATTTAGCTTTGAAAAAGATTTGTCCCCAATGGATTCTGCATAAATTAACCAAAGCTCATAAAAACAAAACGTCCCTGTTAATTGGTGTAATGGAATGCTTTAAAAAGTTCACCGAGGAACTGCAAAATCCTATACAACATCTTAACAGGTGACAAAACCGGGATATATTCGTATGAACCGGAAACTAAGCGTCAATACACTGTTTGGGTGTTCCAAGATGAACCGAATCCAACAAAAGTTGTTCATTCACGAAGCACTTCCAAGAAAATAATCGTTTGTTTCTTCGATTGTACTGGGCATGTCGCAACCTTTCCTTTAGAGTATCGAAGAACAGTTAATAGTGAATTTATACAACAATTTGTTTGCCAGAAGTCATCGACCAAATCAGAAAAACAACTGAAAAAACCGATTTTCATCACCTCAAGAAACTGTTGAAGCGTTTAAAAACCACGTTTTTCAGATACCAACTTCCGAGTGGACATTTCGAGAATTGGTTTAAATGCATGCAAAGTTATATAAATTATAAAAGCGAATATTTTGAAAAGCAATAAAACAATTTATTTATATACTAAAGAGTTAAAGTGAATTAGGGTAAAAATAGGTCTGGGGTTCGAATATCCCCAGGACTATCCTCCCTGACTGAGGTTTTTTCTAGATTTTCCTCAGTCCTTATAAATGGCAAATGCCGGGGAGGTATCTTAAACTTGGGCGTTGAACGATTCCTTCCTTAAAAATAATTCCTTTCCCAATATTTCATTTCATTTCAAGTATCATCAGTAAAAACGGGCGTTGAGCACTATTCATTCCAGAGAAAAAGCGAGGAAAGATGAGTGGTTTGTGCTCCTTCACGATAATGCGCCTGTGCACACAGCTCTTGTTGCAAAGGAAGCGTGAAGAAATGTGGCTTCTAGGAGATCGACCATTCACCCTACAGCCCAGATCTAACTCCCAATGACTATTTCCTCTTTCAAAACTCAAGAAGGACCTTCGAGGAAGCAAATTTAAGTGTGACGAAGAAGTTATCAATGCTGTTTATGCCCATTTTGCAGACAACACTTCTGACTATTTTGGGGTGGGGGAGACTGTAGTGTTAATTCAAAGATATTAGAAGTGTATTGCAATAAAGAGTAACTGTATTGAAAAGTGAAACATAATTTTTGTGTTTATCATACCTAGAAAAGGGTTAGGCCGAAAACTTATGCATCTACCCTTGTAGTCCGCTCATCCTGTTTGCACCATCTGCAAATTGGTTCATCTTTATAGAGTCCCACTATTTGTACGTGTTTTCTGAAGCGACCATGTTCAGTAATTAATACAACTACTTTCCTTATTCCTGTTCTGTCCAATTTTAGGACAGATGAGGAAAAAGTGTTACTTGGGCCTAGAACCAATTTTCTAGCTTGTTTTTGTCCGGGATAGTTTTGCTACCTATTTTGTATTTTTTAATTTTAGCACTACACGTGCTGATTCCAACCACGAGTTCAGACCAACATAGGATGTTTCAGTGCCCTTTTTCGCCAGCTAATCCACTTTCTCGTTCCCATAAACGTCCCGATGCTACGGAACCCACCGCAGTACAAGTCTGTTGCGAGATGCCAGTGCAGTCAGGGCATTTAGGCATTCCCATACCAGTTAGATTTTACTTGATCGGAAGAGAGTGCTTTTTAAACACTTTGGTTATCTGTGAGAATGAGAATGCATTCACCACAATAGCTTTCTAAGTCAGGATAGCAAACAATTCTGCCTGCTACATTTCCCAAGACTTTACTGATGTCAGTCCTTTGAGATAGACCCATATATGCCTGCGCCCGATTGTGTCTCTATACATGAGCCGTCCGTACAAGTTGTTCACGTTGTTTTCCACGCCTAATTCTTTCTATCCAGTCTTGTCCAGATCCGAGAGTTAGGTTAAATTGAGGGGAAGAGCAGTATTGAATATTCATTAGGTCATGCTTAGTACTGAAGTAGCAGGAAGTCTGTTTAGTTGTTTCACAACTGCTTCTGCAATTCCCTGTACGCACCAGGCGATATGCAGCAAGCATAGCCTCCTCTTGTAAACAGACATCCAACAGTCTACAGCGCAATGGCTGCAATACTTCTGAAAGCCCCCATAACACACATACATGCTAATCTCTGTACTTATCTGCTATAGTGGCTTTCTACCACCAGACAATGGCGCTGTAAGATATCTGGCACCGACCACTGCTACATATAGCAATAGCTAATAGGGCTCCAAACAGCTCCGACAGTGCTATTGATGATTACAAGAAGCCACCTGGCTCTATGGAGAATATTGTCAATATGATCGTCCCAGTTTCTTATCCAGTGCTATATACACCTATTTAACTGAGTCATAATATTACAGGATTAAGCTACTTAGTTTAAGATTTCCTAGGCATTTGAGCTCTCTTTGTATAACGATACACTATTTTTAGTTAAAATGTTTTTTTCAACATCATTATTTGTTTCGATAGTGTTTAACGCCCGTTTTTGCCACAGAGGCACCACAGGCGATGGACACTGATGAAAGATGAAATGATATATTGGGAAAGGAATTATTTTAAGAAAGGAATCGTTTAGAGTATCTATAACACAGGGATATTGACATAATGATATATTTTTATAAAATTTTGTTAAGTTCTTCAATTTTATGATTGAGAAACGTTTTTAGGGTTATCTAAGGTGAACTTTCTAAATCTCTCAATTTTGAAGCAAATTTCTCACAATGTTCATTACAGGCTGCTCAATTTAATACTCATGGACAACATTCCATGATTATTTAGTTCACGAATGAATGACCATATCCGGTATAAGAATATCAGGAATTCAAACCAATCACAGCTGCCTATCGCTATAGTTTTGTCGTCTCCTCTTTCATTTTACCTCACCTACGTGCAAATATTTTTATGCAAATGCATAAGAACAAACAGCTTCTTTGGTCTAAACGTCACTGTGCACTAGAAGTCAATAATCAACTTGGCGGGCAATTGAAAACTTTTTGGCGAGACATCAGATCACAAATTTAACTTATATTTCAAAGTTCCAAGCTAAAAATACCTAGCAAAATAGAAATAATGTGTGGAATCGGTTTAATCAATGTCATTTTGTTTTTAAAACAGTGTTTATAATAATTATACACTTAATTATCATGCCCCAATTGTCCTCAATTTGTTTTCAAAGAGTTCAAATGGGAAAATAAAATATTACATCTCGTAAATGATTTTAATTTCGAACTTCGTCTGTTGGACTGTTAGCGGAAAATAACGTGCCGGACTGAACATTCATATATTATTTCACTTTTAGTCAAATATGTGCCTATGCAGATGATATTTTCAGGTAACAAGAGATAAAAATAAGTTAGTGGAAGTCTATGAGGAACTTGAAAGAAGGTTCAAAGACGAAGGGCTAGAAGTAAATAAAGTAAAGACTAATTATATGAAGATGAAACCAATAAAAATCCATGAAACTTTCACTTGTTTATTGTTGATTTGTTTAGTATATTGTAATTGTTTTTTTATTGAGACATATGAACATCATCTTAAATACACAATGTAACTCGAAACTTTCTGTTATTTCTCTCTTTTAGTGAATGTAAAGATGATATCAAGGGCTTAATTCACAAACATGATTACTTATAAAAATGCTGAAAAAATATCCACACAGTATAACTTTGTCTATCAGTGGTCATATATTTTATTTAATTAATAGTATATCATTAATTCTTGTAGTGTAATCTCAACAACAACAGCAATAATAATAATAATAATAATAATAATTCTAAAATGTGGTTTCTCTTTTGATATACTTCTAGATTGCTAGACTTCTAATTTAGTTCCCCTAATACCATCACAGTAATGCCTTAACTCATTTCATTCCATTAGTTAATAAGGCCTAATTTGAGTTGTATATTCTTTTTTAGACTCTACTAGGTGAGAAATTTGAGTTTACACAGTTCCTTCATGACGGATTTTTTATATCTACTAAAGCGTTATTGTTCCGCGTGTGTACATTTTATAATTTTGGTAAAATAAAAATATTAACATATTAATTTCATATTGAGAAAACAAATTGTCATATAGGTTTCATGTTCTACTCTGCTTTGGTTGTCTCAAAAGAGTTCTAAACACTTTAATACTACATTTTGCACATTTTTTCATAATTAATCAAATTATTTTATATCTTGAGTGATATAAAATAATTATACTAATGTTTTTATTCAGCTTTTGTAATTAAATTACGAAAATTATGACGAAAACAGACACAGAACACTATAAGTGACAGTTTTCATAGAAAAAATCAAAGATTGTATGAGATGAACCTTTTGAAATATAACAGACATTTCACTTATACATTTAAATGGGTAATTAAAGGCCTTGTGTTCTAACTTGGCCCACTCGTGAATAACTCTTTACTTTTTCAACTAATTGTATAAATAACTGTTATTTTGTTAATAGGGAAACGAGGTTGTCACGATCTGCCAGTTTTAAAAGCTAAAGTTCAAATATAAATACATATTTTTAAAACTGTAAATGTGATGCATAGTTCTGTTAAAACAGACGTTTGTATGCAGTTTATCCACAAAGAATTTCAAGCCTTGGCCTCGCCTTTGTGCTTTCATGCAACGGAACGCCCGTTAATATAAAATTAGTGAACGATCTTGTAATTTGCGTTTCGGCCAAACCTCTAAGCTACTTATACGTCTTCATGATTGGATAATGACAGAGACCACCAAAATGTCACCATTCATTTTTAGCCCACTTATCTTGGGGGAGGGAGGTCGGAATTTCAAAGACGGTGGTTCGAGAAGCTTTATATTTATTCAAGTATAGATATTATATTTAGCTCTGGATGAATCATGGGTTCATGTCTAGTCGAGGGGAATATTTTTCGGATAGGAATTAAAATTTTATTTCAGTGCTATTTAAACGTAGAAGATATGCTAAAGCATGAAAGGAATTTAAATATATAGCAAAATTTTGGCCATAATTAAGCATATATTACCAAAATTTTGCAATGAATTTCGCTAAAAGTTTAATAATGAAATGCAGTTTAATGTTTCAATTACAAATAAACTTATTTTGCAAATTTGCACGAATGTTAAAGGTGCGCTTATGAACATTTCCATTGATTTATTGCCGTTAGTTTTGGAAATATTAAACTTTTTTATACATTTATTGTAAGTATTTTCGATGAAGACAATGTTAGATATATTGTGATGAAACTTTGGCATTGTGCAACTCATGCTAATATAAAGTAACCTAGTGGGGTGGCTTAGCGGGTAACGCTTGGGACTCGCATTATGTAGGTCCCGAGTTTAAACTCATGTGGACATCCTAACTTTGGTTTTCTCATGGTTTCACCTATCGCTAAGGCGAATGCCGGGATGGATATTTTATTTCCATGAATTTTCCATTCTACCATTTCATTTCCTTGTTCTGTTACAGTGTCCAAAGTGCCAAGCCAGGCAGGCTGATGCGGTGTGACGGTAGCCCGCGCTTTTAAAATGCTTTTGCCCCCCTCCCCAGCGTCTGGCGTGAAAACGGGCCTTATAACGAGCTCAAACTCCGTGAAAGGGGAGGCTTCGCTGACCTCAGGGCGTTCTATCTGAGAAAAATTTAGGGACCCCGTCTTCATGCGTCTTTCATCGCTCGGCCAATATCTCTCTCACCTTATCTTTTGCTCATGGAGGAGGCTCCATGTGGCATAAGCACAAATGGCTAGACCTTGGGCAAGGCTAAGGTATGCAAACATTCTCCTCCGAGCCTAAAAATGAATAAAATCTAAAGTAACCTGTATCTATTGTTTTATTGTCTCTATAGCATTATTTAAAATTGTATTACTTATTTAATGCTAGTTTATATGTAAGAATTAATTAATTTCAGAGAGGTATATATTCATTTTCACGTATTGAAATGTTTAGTTATTTTCGCTGAAATGTAGATATGCGAAGCTTGTGCTTAAAAATGTGGGGAAAAAAAAAAAAAAAAAAAAAAAAAGGTTTAAAAATTAAGCTTTAAGGCTCGCATGAAATAAATGTTAGTTCTTAAACTCTGGTTTAAGGAAGTAAAGATTATTAAAATATTAAAGAACAATAATCAAAACCACAAAATCTGCTATGAAATAAATATTAAATAAAGTGCAAATTATAAAAAGTGACATTAAAACGTCTATGTGGAAATTAAAGAATCATTTTTAACATTTCGAGAACTGGTAATGGGACCTCGATGCAAGGAGGCTCTACTGTGTATGCACAAACTTCTATTTTGGGTACTATTGAGAGTACTGCATTCAAAATGACCACGTCACGACATTTTTTACAGTACTTCTTTAGCAAAATGAGACAACTTAAGCCTGTCAACCCCCATAGAGCCCAGATTTAGCTCTATGAATTCACACATTTCGCCGATAAAAGTAGTAGGGGAGTTGCTTAAAGTGAACTGAAGCGTTAATATGTAGGAAATGAACTGGTTTTAATAGTAAATGGTTGGATACTTTCGGGACAACCATATATATGATATTCCTATAACTAAAGTGTACTTAAAGCAATTTCACTTCTAGTGAAGATAACTTACAACAGCGTTTTACATTTTGTTCATATGACAGCCACTAATGTGGCTAAATGTACAGTTTCTATCTCAACTTGGGAGAATATATACATCATTACACAGTAGAAAAAAAGTATAATAAAATAAATTAATATGTCTATAATAATATTGGAATCTTTTTAAAAATGTTATTTTAAAGTCAAAAAAATTAGCCTTGCATAATGTAAGTATTTATTTATGCAATCAAGCTTACATTCGCTGGCAGTGAAGAAATAATACAATTACAATATTCACAGCTTGTACTTACAATTGTACATTTTAACGTAATTCAATACACTTCACTCTAATTAAATGCAAATCAGGATCATTAAACAAATCTCAACTTAATTGAATATATATCAGTCTATAAAAATATAATTAAACACATCTCATCCAATTAAATAAAATCCAGGTTTATTAAATGAATTTAAAGCTAGTTAAATAAATATAAATATAATTATATACCTGCCAACCTAATTAATTACATGCCAATAATTAAATACATCTCAAGCTGATTAAAAAGCTTTTAGTCTCATTAAAATATATTTAAAGTTAATTAAATATATATAAAACTACATGCCAATCTAATTAATTACATGCCAACCTAATATGAATACATTTAAACCTAATTAAATACATTTCAACGTAATTAATAACATTTCAGTTTCATTAATTCCATTTAAATCTAGGTAAATACATATAGATCTAATTATATACATTCCAACCTAATTAATACATGTACACCTGATTAAATACATCTCAACCTAATTAAATACATTTCAGTCTCATTAATTCCATTTAAAGCTAATTAAATACACGTAAATATAATTACATACACGCTACCCTAATTAATTACATATTAATCTAATTTAAATGCATGTAAACCTAATTAAATATGCGTGAACCTAATTTAGTACCTTTCATAATCTCTCAGTAAAAGAGAAAGTTCAAGCACAAGAATAAATGGATTTTAATATGCTGGAGGTTCAAAATACTCCGAAAAATCCTGCGAATAGACGCATAGAAATCCTGGTTAGTGATAGTGAAGTGTTCTTCAAAACTGTACTAGTTCAGGTATATCAATTTGGGCGTTATTAACTTAGAAGAAGTCATCCTGCGCAAGACAAAAACACCTGCAGCAGTGATTCAACATAATGGCTCAAAATGGTTCCATAGAGGCTGAAAATAATCTTTCCAATCCAGATGGTAATGGTGCCATCTGAAAACCACAACATGACCGTCAGATCATGACAGAATCTCCACTTTGCTTCTGCCTTGTTTTCATGTGAACACGTTCTGCGGTGAAGGTTGATTCATCCGACCGCATTAAATGTTTCCATCGATCGGTAATCCAGATTTTGTGTTATCTCCTTTCCCCATTCATTTGAGTTACAAGCATCTCTGTCAATAAAATGTATTCCATCTGCTTTTAGTATATGATTCTTCTCCACTATTATGTTTGACTCTCATTTTTCTTAGGTTAACAAAATGCATTAACTTTTAGAAAGCGGTGTTTGTGATATCACCTTCAAGAATAAGGTGTTTGTATTAGATACGCTTAACATTGTCCTTGCGGTGTAGTGCTAACCATACTCGCTTCCTAAACCCAAGATCGTTGGTTCATTCCCGACCAGGATCGATTGATTTTTTCGAACGTAAAAATTCTAAGTATGGCTTCCTTCGGAAGGGAAGTAAAGTCGTGGGTCCCATGTCGTACATTTACGGCACGTAAAAGAACCTCAAGCCTGAAAGAAGAGGCCTCTGAGCAAAATTTGTCGGCCGTTTCACGTCCTGAATTGAATGGGACGTTGGTGACCTGAGATGTTAAAGAGCGTTCGTAAATAAAACAAATCAACAAAAGACTTAACATTGTAATGTTTCCACAACCTATCCTTGCGGTATTTGGAGTTCTACGTGCAGGCATTTGTTGTGGTCATTTTGGTCTATTGCGAAAATATTTTAAACTTTCTCAGAGATGGAGTATTTCTAGAGATATTATACAAAAAGCGAATAGAGTGTTGCAAAATAATTAATCTGAACAGACAATGTGTAAAGTACAGAGTAATATATTTTTGTTTCACAAAGTATCCTATGGCGCCAGTTGACAGTATACAAGATGAATGAAAACTAACTGGACAAACTTCAGTAGGTGATTCCTGACAGAAAATGGACTAAAAACGCTCCTAGAACGTATGTCCGAAAATGCATATTTTCTAAAGTAGTTGGCAATGATGAACAGCATCATTTTATCATAACATCACACAGAATGAACGTGGTTGTCTTGCAGATTGTGTGATTGGAGCTAAGTCGAAGCATAATGGTTCGTTATTCTTTTCTGAAATAAGCCGAAATATTTTTCGCTAACGGTGAAGCACATGGAAAAGTTTTCGTTACAGACAGAATAAATTCACTTGAGTTTCCAGTCCAGAGCCACTCCCGAGCGGTAACGGAGAAAACCGAGGGTAGTGACTTGCACAGATATAACTAGATAATACTCCATGTTCATACAACGGTTTGATAGTTCAGATGGTTAGAGTTTCATGCTATAGGGTGTTAATGTAGTGGGTTTTAATCCTCACGTCCTGAACTTTTTTTTCCCCTCTGTTGGAGTTAAGGGAGATTTGTCACCATTACAATGATTTATCTGGAAAAAATTTCAGTCAGGGAAGAAGGTCTTGATGGGAATCAAACACACAGACCTCCCGTCCATGAATCCACGCCCTAATGATCTCGGCCACCCATGGCGGTGTATTTGACACAGGTATTTAGGTTATTCACAACCTCAACTTAATTTAATATATATATATATATATATATATATATATATATTATATAGTTACTTGTTTGAAACCCAAGCTGTTATTTGTTGCATAGTTTTAAACTTTAACAACGAACGGAAGTTAAGTACTGTATATGTTTAAATGTTCCATATTTTTGGAATGTTGACGTATTTAGTACACATGCATGTTTAAAAGTCTAATATTTGTTGTGCGTTTTATTTACATGTACTCTAGACGTTAGCTCGTTAATTTATTAATTATTGTAATAAATTAGATTACGGTTAATTTAAAAATTTAATTGAGTTGATTATTTAACGTATCTATTTTAAGTTTATTTTAGATATTGGCTTGCTGACTTATTAAGGTAAGGTAGTGTCCTTTCGTGTTTTGTTTACTGTTGATTCTCGCAAAGCTTTTACCCCTATGAGCAGTGCCAAAAATATATGCACACTTTAAGCAAAGAGAAAACTGTGTTAACATAAGAAAACTTATTCACACAAACAGAAAATGATGAGCACGAATCATCTAAGACTTTAAAGTTACAACAGTAGTTCAAAATGCCCACCATCGGGGTCGATACACTTCTGAGTACGTTGAACTACTGATTGAGCAACGTTTGCGAAAATGTTCCCAGCGATTGCAGCACTTGTAGTTTTAGGGCCATCCGCATTTAATGCATGCAAAAGACTTGAGATAAAAACGTTCAATTTTGCTGTTTAATAATACGAGGTTCTGCTAATCCCAGTATCACGTGCACATTGCTTTGTACATTTCTGCGGTGAGTGCTCAAGACATTCCAAAATTATAGTCGAAGACGCTGGGCTTGTTGCTGTGCGAGGTCTCCCAGATCTACCCTTGTGAACATCGCATACGGTACCATGAATCTCAAATTTGTCTTGAATGCGTGCAATTGTTACTCGTGTTGGCGGTTCTGTTCTGTACACATGTCTCCATTATCTTTGAACTTCAACAACATTCTCGGTGTTCCATTATCACTTCAAAATTACTTTTCGTTGTTCAAAAGATAATCTTGGCTCCATTTTGTAGTAACAACGCTAGCATAACTAATGTGAGTCCCGTCTACTTACAGAGCATAATACGATAATCTTGACTTCATTTGTTCATTATTGATTTACCTGTCTCGTAGCAGCGCTATCATAAAGAATGTAAGTCACATCTGTTTACAGACATCATACTACACATTACTGTTGTTTTTCGATTAAACTTTGAAATATATTAAATAGATATCTACTGTGAAAGTGTGTATACAATTTTGGCACCCTCGATATGTCTATTTTATCAAATTTTACGAAGCTGAAATCATATTTTTTCTGCAATGTTTCTTTGTCTCAGACTGTATCGTTATGTATATGCAAATGATGAAGACAAATGATGTTCAGCTCTATTGTAAGATGACTTATACCCATATTGTGAAATCATAATTAAGCGCAACTCGGAAAGCTGTTCGAGAAGCTGGACGCATTCCTATAGAGATTACAAATCTATTTTTAGTTTAGAAACGTATTTCTTCTAACATTATACAATATTAAAGTAGGTTATCAACACTGGAAGTTGATCGCAACTTAAAAAAGGACGGAGCTATTTTTCTTACCGCTGATACATGGCCATTAAGATGAGCCTCTGCTAGCCATCGTTTTTACTAACCTCTTTGTGATAATTTGCATTCATCAGAATGATATATCGCAGTCTCTGATGAGCAGATGCCTCATTTATGTTGCATTCATTAAGTGTGATATGACGGGGCATTTGTTCTAAGCCTACCTTCAGGTCTGCTATTGAGAACTCTGCTGCTTGCTAGCAGTGACTGACCTCACGTGGGAGAAACGCAGGGTCTATCTTAGATGAAATTAGAGATTTGGGATTGAAATTAAGTCAGTTTACCCAAAAGAAGAGCATTTATGTTTGATAATATTATCATAAAAGTTGATATTTTTAGGCCTTTCACTGCCGGTGCTATAATTAAAACAGCTAAAATCTTCCGGGATGTTTCGCCGTGGTCCATGGTTTAATATGCTACCATAGCTTTCACTAACTACTGCGGTTGGCATCATCAGTGGTCAATGAACAACACCTGAATGCTAAAAGATGAGAGTATTGACCCGTTTCTGTCGTCTTTTAGTGTTCATTGTCCACTGATGATACCAACCGCAGTAGTTAGTGAAAGCTATGGTAGCATATTAAACCACGTACCAAGGCGAAACAGCCCGGATGATTTTAACTGTCATAAAAATTATTTTAAACAGCTTTCTATAAAGATTATTAGAGTAATTTCAGCTTAAAACTCTTTAGTATAAGTAATGTAGATGTGATCGCACTAATTGCTACAAGGGAAGAAAATAGAGAACATCTGGTGTTGTACGAAATGTTACTCCAGTTACTTTGTTTTGTGATGAGATCCCCTTTCGCCCTTGATGTGATGTCCTTGCTCTACCCCCGTGGAAGTCAGCGTCGTGAGTAGGAAGTGGAACGTTAAGTCAAACCCGCTGACACGCTTTCTAAAGATCTTCTGATGGTGGGTCATCTAGAAGTAGGTAAGGCCTTGCTTCAGCAAAGCAAACCCGCATAAATCTATGGGAGAGGCACCTCCTGACTTCAGAGAGACTGCTTCAAAAGTCTCAGCAGCTTTCCGGTGAAACATGATCTGGTATGCCTTATCCACATGAGCAGTCGTCACGACACAATCGAGGAAACAATTCGATAAAAAGGGGACTTATGACGTTCTTCCAGAAGGAGGTTGCATTTATCTTGACATTATTTGCAACTCTGTCAATCTTGAGACGCAATGACTTGCAACCAATGAACTCCTAGAGAACTTATCTTTGTTTTCCTGGATGACGTTGGAGGGCCGCTTTTGGGTATGGGGGGTCTGCTTGTATCATCCAGAGAAACCACTCATTGCCATTTGCTACCCGCTAGGTACTGTTCATACAATTTTCTGGAAACGTTCCTTCCAGCTGCTCTCTCTAGACATGTTCACGTGTTTTATGGAGTGGTTCTAGCGCCGTATTTTCATGAATTAAGCGGGATATTACATATCTTTGGACGTTCCAGTGTGGGTGTGTGAATTTTCTTAAGTTGAACCACATGAAACTCTTGCCACAAATGCAATTTTGGAAGCCTTTTATTTTACAAACTTTTGCATGCTACTCCAGATTCACACTGACCCTGTTACGAAAATACGCATGTGCGCAAAAGAAATATGTGGCACATGAATGGTTCAAGATTGTCCGATCTTAACTGGGGCTTAATCCTCGTATCAAGTCAGGAAGATGTGAAATTTCAAAAATAAGAGTAGGATGTAATCTGTAAGCCCTCAAGATAAAGTCATGCTGGCGCAATTCTACACGTTCTTCATGAAATGGTTTATCAAATAAAATAAAAAAATATATATCCAGGTCTTCATATTATTGGCAGCGCCAATGCCATCAACTTTTAATAAACATACTGATGTAATAAACCTTCCAAGATTTGGTAATGAAAATGTTTTTGGAACCAAAAAGTATCAAAATATTGGAAATACACAAACCAATCAAACAGCGAATAAAGCAGGTAAAACCATAAATCTTCAATAGACACAATCCCAATTACAAAAATTTATAACAAAGATATTTGAATTTGGCAAATTATGGACCGTCTTACAGTAAAAAGGAACCAAACCACGCTTCCATAACCTAAGATCACTCTTACAAAAGACACAGAAACACAGCATATAACAAAAGAAAAACAAATCAAATGATTAATCATAGGAACAGATAAAAGGCACCTGAAATAAATATTCACGAACAGCAAGAAAGGATGCATAAACAATGTTCAATCTTAACATAAACCACGACACTTTGGAGCGACCTACATCAACAAGGAACACCTACTTCAATTCGGTACAAGATATCTACTGAGAGGCAAGAAAGAATGACCGTTAAAGCTTGTCATATGTATTTAAAAAAAAATTATCGAAAGGCACAGAATAAAAAGAACGATTTTCTACTACAATACTCTTAAATAAGATTCAATAAATTAATTATTTTATAAAAGCACTCTTTCAATAATAATTAACTGTATGTAGTAGTATGAAAATAAGTGGTCGATATGCCATATAGATTTGTCGATATGTGAAATAGATTTGACATCAAATTTTCGAAAGAACAAGATTGTAAGATGCACGCAAAAGATCGTTCAACAGCATAAATGAATCTTGGATCTGACTCAAACCGACGGTCAAAGCAATAAATAATAATTTTTTTTTAAAAAATCCAAAGGAATGACTACTTCGAATATTATAAAATAATAACAGAGGTCTATTGTGCACTATTTGAAAATTAGTGAAGAATATCTCACAAAAAGGGCTGTTTTGTCAACATAGCGCACTTTTTTGACAAAAGAGCAATTTATTGTTCATTCATTTTGATCTTAGGGAAGTCTTTCTACTCCCTAACTGAAACATAGCTGGCCGTCAGTGGCTATTCTGCAGAATTGGAGAATACTTATTTTCACAGTGGGATGTAAAAATCAGCAAATTTGCTTGACTAAGTGTGTATTCAATTAGTCACATTCATTATGAGGGGAACAGCCACATTTAGGAGGTTCCAGGTTCAAATTCCTTGGAAGTGACTTTTCTTTTCTTTCTTTCTTTTTTCCTTGTCTTTTCTTTTTCCCCTTCGTGGTTTGGTCACTTGGGCGAGTGGTAGAATGGATCATTCCTTTCCACGAATTTTCCACTGTTCAATTTTATATAATTTTATTCTATTGGCTCTGTGCCAGGAAAGTGAACTGGTGCAGAGTGGCGGTGGTTTGCGCTTTGGAAATGTTTCTGGCCCAGAACCTTGTACGGAAGTTGCCCTTATGATGGTCTCGAACTCCATAAAAGGGGTGGGGGTTTTCTGGAACATTATTAGGGACCCCATCTTCGTCCGCGCTTCACCCCCCCCCCTCCCCCATGGATTTCGGCTGCATGGTGTCTCCCTCACTTTATTCCTTCTTCCAGGAGGTTAATCATTCAGCAGGCTGAAGTACTGACATATTTTTTCACTCTAACAATGTAACCCAGTCCAATAAAGAGAATAGTGTACAATATCAAATTAAAATTACAATAGAAGAGTCAAGAAACAGCAATTTCTAGTAAAAGTTAGTAGAGAAAGAAAGAGAGAGCGAGGAACTCTAACCACGAATAATCGAGAAAGTGCTTAAAGAGAAAGAGAAAAAACCAAGAAGAAAAGATTGAATATAAATGAAAAAAAAAAAAAAACAGAAAGAGAAAGAGAGAGGGCGAAACTACAAATACGAATCAATCGAGAAAGTGTTTGAAGAGAAAGAGCAAAAACTCAAGAAGAGAAAACTGAAAGATAAATTAAAACAAAAAAAAAACAAAAACAAAAACAGGAAGGGAAGGGAAGGATAAAACGACAGGGAAATATTACGAACACCAAAGAAGAAGAGTGCAAATGAAGACAGAAAATAGAAAATAAAAGAAAATCTTTTCTTTGTCTCAAATATTGCTACAGAAAACTTACTTTGCAAGGCTATTTCAAATATTGCCCTTCTTTCTTACACATAAAAGTAGGTTTTATTGCCTCAATGTGATTCATGCGATCACATATATCCATGCCAAAGCAACAAGGGAAGATAAAGTGAACTTGATAAAACATTGCGTGACATGTGGATTACAACAAACCGCTTCAATTGGCCCGTCATTATTCTTTGTGGTTCCATCAATATTTAAATGTCTTCGTATTCAGCGAGGACATAAGGGTATTGTAACTTCTGTTTGGCGGAAGAGTTCTACAGAATGTTAGTGAACTGTACTGGAATACTTTCATTCTGTATAGCGCAACCTCAGACAAGTAATTTGAGATATGATTGTGTAAAATGTCGAAAGTAATTGCAATTTAATAACCAGTAAAGCAAAATAGAATTAAACTTTCGATTAGTCTTTATAGCTTTTTAGCAATCCAGAGAAACTAACTGTTAATTGCCCATTAAGAGCGTGACATCATAATTTAGTTTTAGCATAATCTTGAAATTTACATGAATGCACGCCGTTATTCAAATGTTAACAATTCTACCTTCTCTCGTGTTGCAAGATGTTGATGTAGATCGTATCGTGATCATAAGATATTGAAAGACTCTAATCTAATTTTATTTTCGCTCTGTCTTTGTTTACGACATTTCATATATTCTTGCATTTCAATGTTATTTCATATTGAAGTTTATTTGAATTGTTGACAACCAAAAACACGTGTTTTTCATTGAGAAATGTTTCCAACTATTGTAATCATGAATTCTTGCAATAGCAAATTCAGTAACAAATCTAAACCAAGATATCCTGCGATGCATTTCTTCATTCCGTCCCTAATAAATGCAACTATTATAATGATGACATACGGTGAGGAATATCACTGAAAACACTATTCAAGATTCAGTATCGTTTTAATTGTATAAATCAGTGACACCCATGCTATGTTATGCTCTAACAAGTTTGAAACAATAAACTCTGAGTATTGTTCAATACAGAATGATCATAACTTATTTTTATCAACTTACCATTCATTTTTATAATCTTTCTTAAAATAATTCCCGCTGAATGCAATCTGTTCCAGCGTTCTCCCAGTCTTCCAAGATATTCTGGAAACCATTCTTCAGAATCGCCTCCACAGCCTTCACCACTGCTTCTGATGATGATAAATGACCCCCCCCCCAGAAACATATTTCTTCAATTTGAGGAAAAGGAAACAATCACACAAGGTAAAACTCAGACAATAGGGAGAATGAGACACACATTACGTTGATTTTTGTTTGTTATTCAGCAACAACATTTAAGGTATGCGGCTGTGCATTATCGTGGTGTAGCATCCAATTTGTTGCATTGAAATGTGGTCTTTTTCATGTGATATGTTTTCAGGGGAGCATATTACTCGGTACAGATGTGGGTACAAGTACGACATATTAGTAAACCAATATTTGAACATGAAAAAATTAAATGATAACATAACTTTCCCAGATGAAACAGCCATTTTTTTTTCTGTCTACATTTTCACACAGAGATTATTTGCTCTTTACTCTCAGGATAGAAATGATGTATCTAAATTTCATCAGCGGTTATTACCTTTGTCAGCAACTTCCCATCTTCCTGTAACATCATCTTCAACTGCATGTAAACCTGCATGCGAATGTCCTTTAGTTAGGATAGCATCAGACTTGGAACCCACGGTTCACAAACACGTCTCATGTGCAACGTGTGATTGACACCCAGCGAAATGTTCAGAACTTCTGATGGTGTTCTTAATGTTATCGACTATTCTCTCTCACAATGACGGCATCGGTGTTAATAAATTCTTCTACTAGAACACAAACTGGAGTTCCCGGTCCACCTTCTTTTAAAATTGATTGCTTCCCCTCTTTAAAGATTTTAAACTATCTTCGAGCTATGCTATGGGAAAGAACAAACCTCCCTTATGCCCCCTGTAATATTTCATAGACCTCAATTGATGATCTGTTGAAACGAAAGCAAAATTTCAAAGCACCTAATCGTTCGTCGCGTGTCATCCCCATTTTGCTGGAGGTGGAACTGAACATGTCTCAACTTGCACACCTCACGGCTGGGAATTGGAAGTGACATCTATGTCACTAACATTAAGCTAACAAAATATTGAAAAATTAAATTTTATTTCAAAATATTTATTAAGATCGCTACATTAAAGTGAAAATATTTCTCTGGTGTTCATTAACATTCCTTTTTATTTTTTTATGTCAATGGCCAGCTCAGAATATTCAATATAATCAGTTAAAATGACTACCCATATTAAGGGACTGTTTATAATTAAGATACATATAAACATTTTTTTTCTTCTTGAACTGTTTAAAAATATCGGCCATAAATTTGTATTAAAATTTTAGGATTTCTTTTTGTGAACTTTTTAAATTATTCTAGATAATATACGCTGAAACATTGTTTAAAAAGGAATTGGCTAAATTCATTAGTTACAAAAACGTAAGTGTCAACATTGTAGAAAAAATTTATCATAACAATGCACAATATGTGAAAAATGAAAACTTTTTTTAATTTATTTTTCTTTTCCTATTTATCATGTATGTTTACTGCTTTGTTTTTTAAAATGTCATTAATGATTTATACAAGTGAAGTAGCATTAGATTACAAGATCATCCATCTATTGTCGGTCCTGGTGGTCTAGCGGTGACCATACCGAAGATGAAAGGTTCAATCCCGACAAGGATCGATGGATTTTTTTCGGACGTAAAGTTCTATATGCTTTCTTTCAGTGAGAAAAATGATTAAAAATGCATAAGAAAGTAGTACAGGCGTTTTGGGGGGGGGGTACTTGAAGCTCTAACATTCTAGTGTAATAATGCCTTTTTTAATGAAATTTGGTCTCAATGTTTGGGAAACTCGGTAAAAAATAAGAAGCAATAAAAATAATTACAGATACACATAGCAGACAGTCGTGCAGAAATATTTTTAAACACTGATTCTTCCATGTGATTATACATCGCTGGTCATTAAAATTGCAAGGAGCATAAGAGACGCATTAAACCGACGCCACGTTTTCTCAGAAGGAACAAGTATGACTCGAAATTATGAAATCGGTGAATCGAGGTAGGACAAACACACAGACATGAAGGATCCCAACGACCCCCATAAACCCAACGAGAAGATATACACAATTTTACATAGTTCTTATAAACAGTATTTTATCATTAGTATTTTGGTTTAGTATAAAATTTTATTTCAAAATAAAGAAACGTTTATAAACTAAATACTACTACTACTACTACTACTACTACTACTACTACTACTACTACTACTACTACTACTACTACTACTACTACTACTACTACTACTACTACTACTACTACTATTACTACTACTACTACTACTACTACTACTATTACTACTACTACTACTATTACTACTACTATTACTACTACTACTACTACTACTATTACTACTACTACTACTACTACTACTACTACTACTACTACTACTACTACTACTACTACTATACTACTAAAACGTTTATATACTATGTATTCATGACAAAAATACAATCAAAAAAACAAATCTATACAGACTAGTTTCAGCAAACCAGTTTTGTTTCCAAAAAGAAATTTACATTTTAATATTATCTGTGTAAACATTGTTATTATGTAAATGATTGTATACACGATATTACACCATACTGATGTATAAATGTTGTATATAATTTAATTGATATTAATGCGTATGTATTCATGTATATGTTCCATATATACGTACAAAAATGTAACTGACAAATTCCATGTTCGAAATCTTTACGAAACGCTCCAAAATCTTATTCTAATTTCTTTTCTTTTCTTTTTTTTTTTTCCTTTGCCTTTTTAGAATATTTATCCAATTTTTAAAATACTCTAAAGAAAACATTTACTCGATTTCTTCCTTTCTATGGCTCTTTCCTGTCGCTGAACTGCAAGAACAGTAATGAACGCCCATATTGCAAGGTGTTGAATTTTATTTTCTCGTATAAAATTGAAAGTATCTCAATAAATATTGTTAGTATCAAGAACATTTTAGAATGTGAATTGGGTGTTAGGTTTTTTCACCCTGTATAAGGTATTCGTTTGCAACAAAAGGGGTATATTGATGATTTATGTTCTAAAAATGAGATAGCGTTTGGTTTTGTGGAGAGCTGGAATAAACAAGCGTTAAATGAATGGATGGGCAGGGGGGAAAAGCAGTGAATGTTTCTTTTTAATAGAAACTGTCCTTGTGCCGACCGAAGAATTTTACTGCTAGCAATCAATCAAGTAAATGTCTTCTGGATGAAACACAAACGCGAAACTGCCTTATTGTCCTAGAGAACGTTGTTCCTTTTGACATGCTTGGTCTTAAAAGCGCTGAATTATTGATATTTATAACGTACATCAAACGTACCACGGAAATTGCGTTGCATATGAATTATTGCTTATAAACTAACAACTTCTTTGTAATAAAACTCCTGCAAATGATGATCTTGAACAACGATACTTATAATAAATTTAATGTTTTGTAAAGTATCCAATTTTAATATAAAAAAACTTACTAACAGAAAAACCGCGAATTGTTTGAGTAAAACATTTAAACTATTACATGTTTATAATGTGAATGGCATTGCAAGTACAGAAGTGTATTTCAGTGTCTTTTGAAAACAAAGTACTACAACAAATCTCTAAAAATGTATATAATTTTTCAAAACATATGATTATAAATATTTATTTAATAGTTAATGTCCTGACATTCATGGTTTTAGTTCTAAGATAACGAAATTGGCTGAAAATTGTATTTGCAAGTCGTTTGACTCATATTTTAACAGTTTTATTGACAAATGTGTATTTTTTGACGGTTTCAAATATATTAAGAATTATTCTTTTTCATTAAAAGGAGTCAGTTTGATAACTCTCAAATTATAGTTAAATTCACTAACAAAAGTTTCGTAGATTTTTAAATGTTATTAAACAGTCAAGTTATTCTTTATTTTGAAGCCAATAAACTATTTCTTGTCACAGGTTCGCAAATAAACTATATAATTGAAAACATATCCGAACAGACTACATAATTATCTACACTCAAAAATACATTCTTTGTCAATTTATTACAAAATTGTAATAATAGTCTTATTTATTATTTTCTTTCTAGAGTTGCTTGTTTACATTCTGATCCCAATACACACAACTCCAGGTTATCAATGTGTGTATGTTGCTATCCTATCCTAGTTTATGCTTATCTGACCTATTGTACTTCTAAGGTTACATTTCCCTCTATCATTTTCTTAATCATTCTTATCCATTTCTCTCTAACTTTGCCCAAATAGTTTCCCATGATTTTTATATTCTTCTCTCCTATTACAGTTAAATTTTTTCTGATTAATATTTAAATTCTTTCATTTTGGTTTCCAAGCCTGTTCTCTCCATAAATTTGTTTGCTTGCAGCAAAATAAACAATAAAAATACATATCAGTTTCTCCACACATTGTACATTTTTCTACATCTTTATCATATCTTAACACTTTTAAATTCATAACTCCACTTATAACCCATGTAAACCCTTCCCCACCTCTTAAACTCATTATTCTATATAATTTTCCCTACCCCATAATATTTATGTTTCCCTATAAAGTCTGGATGAGCTTTTTTCACTCATGCTACTAAGTATTTCTTGTATTTCAATATCTCCCAATCTTAGGTTTATTTCTTCACAGAATCCTCTGTTTTAATATTCCCTAGTTATCCATAAGTTTCCTATACATAATAAGCTCGTAAGTCTGACAGTTAATAGATATAGGAGAAAGAATTTACAAATTTGTTTGTTTTTTTCGACGACAATAATAATATAATATGTGGGTTGTTTAAAATATATGTATTTTGAAATGAGCGCAACCTGTATTGGACAATATACAGTACATCACAATGACAGCATATAGTCAACAGTTTGAGAGAGTCTACAGATACTCGCCTACACTGTTCAGGCATCTGTCCCAAAGCTGAACAAGTTTCTCAATATCCTCCGCAAAAGACGCTGGTTGCCGGTGAAGTCATTTTTCCGCAGCATCATGAACAACCTCTTGATCAAGGGTGAAGCGTTTACCTTTAGGGCCTTGTTCAACGGACCAAACACTTGATAGTCGCAAAGAGTTATCTGAGCTTCGGGGCGTGCGTTATTGGATTTTTATAAGTGTTTAACGTCCGTTTTTACCACTGAGGGACAAAAAGCGGTGGACACTGATGATACATGAAATGAAATCATACTGGAAAAAGATATTTTTTTTATGGAAGGAAGCGTTCCAGGCCTAATTTTAGGGTACCTCCCCGGCATTTGCCATTGATGAGAAATGAAGAAAACCTGGAAAAAACCTGAGTCAGGGAGGACGATCCTGGAGCGATTCGAACCCCAGAACTCCCGCTCACGATTCCGCGCCTTAACGATCTCGGCCACCCGTGGCGGTATGCTTTATATGAAGCTTAAGTATATCTCGTGTGACAGTCTTTAGTCGCCAGTTTTCGATGGCCTTTCAGGGGTTCTGCAAGATGCCGCGATAACATTGAGCGTCGATTGTAGCACCTTATTCGCACAAGAATCCCGTTGTACAATCGCTTCAACTGCATTCTCTACTCAATACACACCTGACTCGGACTAATCATATTCTCTGCTGTTACAAGAGATACCAAGCCATGCTGTGCTGCCACCTCTTGGCTACCCATCAACTATGTGCAGTGTTGCCAGTGTTGTCTATGCTTCTTTTGAACACCTTGATATATATTTGAAATGAAATAAATACACCTTTGTTGTGGAGTACAGGGCCTTTTAAAGGATGTTTCTGCATGTTATGCATCTGAAACGTCATTCTTGAGGCACCAGCAATGGTCTGCAAAAATGTTCACAACCCATTGACCCTGGTCCTTCTCTTCCATCACTCTAATGTCTTTATGAAATCGTTCTCCTTGCTCCTTGCTGTAATATCCGCGGTTTTCAGGGTAATAATCTGAATGAAAACTGAGGAAAACACACACACACATCATTAAGAAACATCGTCCTAGTTAGTACAAATTAATTTGAAAAGTGGATTTTTCGCTAAATTTCCATTCTAAGATGGCTCTAAATTCACTCATGGTTTAACTTAACATGGAATACGCTTCTACTTTAGTATGTTACATGTTATTACCGTACACCCTTATCTGTTAAAGGAGATGTTCAAAGTGTCATCCTTGCATGTGGACGCAATACTGCACCCATCTCTGCAGTGAGTTTGGAATTCTTTGAAACATCCCCGGAACATCTCAGAATTCTTGATAAGCATGTGCAATTCTCTGCTCCAGTACTTCAGCCGTGTCAACGGGACTGCTGTACAATACATTTTTGAAATGACCCCAGACAGAAAAATGCAAAGGATTGAGATTAGGTGATCGTGGAGGCCAAGGTATAGGCCCTTCACGACCTATCTACCTTGGACCATATCTTCGGGTTTGATGTTCAATTTTGTAAACGAGCATATGGCGGACCGCTTCTAAGTGCGCAACGAGTGACGCATACGATTTGTACAACGAATGAAGTCAGTGGTGCCTCATAACCACAAATTAGCAATAATAAACCTCGCACACAACTTGTTTGAGGACCCATGTTTACTGGAACGTTTTTGTTTCTACTGTGGTATAATTTCAACCTTTTCAGTCTGCGCTATTAATTTTGATACACTTTGTATATTGACTTACGTGTTGGTACTCTAAAGAAATTCTTCAACAGCGTGTACGTACTCTGGGATCCAGTAATAGACTTCAAAGCGAGTCAGATATTTTTCTCTCTATCCTATCATCATCAAATTTAGCATCACTGATTAGTTTCCTGATGAAGAGCGTAAAAAACTGGCTGCTCTTAGCTTAACCTCCCTGGCACATCTAAACTTCGGAAAGCATTCGCAGTTTAAATGACATTTTCATTGCTGTTACTAACCAAACACAAATGACAGTGAGTGGTGTAATTTCTTCCTTCTCTACAAACCAAAATCTCAGCTTCCTTTTACTCCAGTGTCGCAGGTTTTCAGCACATGTTTTGTTGCACACATGAGGTAAGCTTTGTCCTGTAACCCTCAAAGAAGGCATGATACATTTCCCGCTCAGAAGAAATCACTTTCACCTTTCGGCTTGGCTGATGGAAAAATCGGTCTGGGTGAATCTTAAACTTTCTATGTATTTTAAAAGAGCGTTCCTTATTTTATTAGTTTTTTCATGCAGAAATCTCAAGCCAGAGTATCTATAGCTGCAAGAAAAATGGTAGTTTTTACCCCCTCTCTCCCCCTACTGTGTTTCCAGTATTGGTCTGTGCCTCAAGCGTAATTTTCCAGTCTGAAACACAAATAAATTTTCTTGAAAAGGTCCTTTCTTACACAGTATTTGTGTACTAAACATACATGTAACGTCTTAGTTTCGTATGTGTTATATGCTTTTTTCTGTGATACACACAATCTTAAAACTTAAGTAGTAAAAAACCTGACTTGATTGAGCAAGTAAGTATTTTTATAATGCATTTAATGAATATAAAAAGTCAGCTGTTATTAAATCATTGGCCTCAAAAGGAAACGTGAAACGCAGAATAGTTCTATTTATATTAATGGCGTTCTGGATTGAAATCCTAAGAACGGTTGGGGACATATATTTAAAAAATATTTAGCACTTTGACTATCAAATGAAAGTAAAATTAATATGAACATCAAACTTAGAAGCGTAGGGATGCTAAAAAGCAATACCAAGACGTTTGGCCTATAGGTGCTGCACTCTGATGGAGGTCAGACGAAATAGTAAAGAGCGTGAATCCCGGCCATTACAAGCCACTCTTGCGATGTTCGAAGCATATTTTACAATCTGAAATGATTTTTGTGTTTTTAAAAGTCAAGAATGTTTGAGAGTAAATAGGTAATTCTGTGTAACATATTGTTTAATATTTATTGAAATGAATCGTACATCATTCTGTAATACACATATCAGGTATGTTATCTTTCATATGCTTTCCGCATGCTTTGATGTTAGAATTTGGAAGGTTGCAGTGTCTCTAATAGCGTCCTTCTGGGGTTACACACGATGCAGAAAGCTATAAAACAAGTAAGAGAAATAACGAGTCAATCACTGCCTCGTCTCCGGGAACACCACGACACTGAAGATGTACACCGCAGTAGTAGACGAAGCATCTGAGAAGAAGAGTCCCATTGGACCATGGGCTTTACATCTCGTAACACTCAGTTGACATAATTGACACCGACCGTGACGTTCTACAGAGAAATAAAGATGGGCTTGTCGGTTCTGATGGTCTAGTGGTACCCATACTTACCGAAGATCGCGGATTTAATCCCTGCCAGAGTCGGTGGATTTTTTCGGGCGTAAAAATCCTAAGTATCCCAAAGCCTTGGGTCCCCTGTCGTAGATTTACGGCGAGTAAAAGACCCAAAAGAGGCTTCTGAACAAAATTTGTCGACCGTTTCACGCCTTACATTAAATGTTTTTTTTTTTTTTTTTTGAGTAGTGTTTAACGCCCGTTTTTACTACTGAGGCACCACAGGCGGTTACATTAAATGTGGACGCTGATAACCTGAGATGTTAAAGAGCGTCCGTAAATAAATAAAATAAAATAAATAAAAATGGTGACAAAAAGATAGTGTTTAGGTTGAAAAAAAAAAACAACAAAACCTCTTGAAATTTAAAAACAATTACTTCAACATGCTATTACAATGCAAAACAACGTCTTTAGACCTATAAGAAGTGACTTATAGACCGTGACATTCCAGTTAGAAAAAGAAACAATCTCGCATCACTTTCAAGTGAGAGGGCAGGCTGCGGTTTTTAATGAAGAAACACTGGTTAGAATATCTTTCAGGAAATGCACCGTGACTTCTTTCCGATTTACCAGTTCTTGTATTAAATGTCCATGTTCTGGACACATGCGGATTGTGATTACTGAAAATGAAGGAAAGACTAGAGTAGATCTGTGTGATTATTAGTATTATTTTGCTCTTGTTAGATGTATTCACATGAAAAAATGTTTCGCTTCATCGTTTTAACTAAACTAACTTTCAACAGTGTTCCATATTTGTACCCCGACTGCTACATGTTCAGCCTTGTTACGCAATTCATAACCCATAGACTCTTTGAATCTTGATGTGGTTACACACTGTAGTATTTCATAAGCTACCTTGATAGTAGCAGCCGAAAACAAAATGGTGTTTCATATTTGTACCTCGTGCTCTAATGATTTTTCATCTAGTGTACATTGTTAGCATGGTGCCAATAAACATAGCATTAATAAATTAAAACTGTTGATATTAAATTTTCTTACAATTTGAAGATAGGACTTTGTAGTAAATATATTTATTACTTTATATAATTACTGGTAGAATGTTGAAACAAGCAATATTTACCAAGAGTATCAATTCACAATTATCTAAATTATGGGACAGGCCTGTAAGACACCCTTGCTTCAGTTTCTAAATCGCTTGAAAAGAAAGTTCGAAATACAAATATATAAATATAATTATAATAACACAATTAAGTTTTGTTTTTATTTCATATACATTTTATCATAACACATAGAGAAATTGTTTTTGCCCCATTCAGGTCAGTCCGTTCAACACTGATAGCTAATTCACTGTATAATATTAAGGAATGTTTACATTAATATATTAACTTTTTTTTTGCATTTTATCTGCCAATTTATACATTTTATAATTTTCATTGACAACTCCATGTGCAAAAAAATGTATAAGAGCGCTTTCCGATAAGTTCATACAAAAATAAACAAGCCATGGCTTTTTTCCCGGGAAAAACTTTTATTTCCCCTTCTTTTAAATCTACATACATATTCCAGCGATTTTTTAATTTGTTTATCCCATCCACAAATTGCAATTTCTTCAGCTCTTTAAAATATGCATTTGACTCTGCAAGAACATCTTCATTTGATGCGAATTTCCTTTTTACTAGCCATTTATTCATTTGGGGGAACAGGAAGTAGTGTAAGGGAGGCAAATCCGGAGAGTCGGATGCATTTCATAGCTTAAGTTCAATAATTTTGAGTTCCCAATCGCAGACATGCGCACTGGCGCTTATCGTGATAGAACAGGGTGTTAGGAAGATTCTTTTTGTAAGCGTAACATACATCGGTTGTGGTTTTGAGATTTTTCAAAAGTAAATTAAAATTACATCTTAGCAATTTTCAAAACACAGTCACAATCACTTTTCCTGCTGAGGGGATGGTTTTGCAATACGTTGTTTCGACTTTTCGGCGTATAATGGTGGATCGACTGTCACATAATTAATCCGCATTCATACTATTGCCCTGGTGCTTCAGTTCCGAGAGGCAGCGGAGAAAAGCCGAGCTGTAGTTTACTTCAACAGATGTAGGGGGACAATTACCTAAACGCGCACATCGGCATGTTAGCTCAATTGTTTAGGACCCCGTACTATTAATGGATAGGACATGCGTTGGACTAAACTCTTATCCCTTCATCTCCTGTAATCTTCATTGGCCTAGACAGTTCTTAATAGAATAAATTTTACTTTTTAAGGCGGGAAATGCATAGATTGCAATTGTAGGTTAGGTAAGATTTGTTAAGATTAAAAAAAATTAAAAGTTACATGCAATTACTAAAAGCGGCATAGTTTGCAATTTTAGGTTAGGTTAGGTTAGGTTAGGTTAGGTTAAAAAAATAACATAAAAATAGTGTATGCCAAACTTATAGTGTTAAAAGCGTGTGCATTTTTCATTTTGATTGACACCCCAGTCCCAGTTCGGGACTGCGGCATTGGACTTTCTCCGCTGCCGCTCTGGACTGGAGCACTTGTACGATGCTATATGTACGATAGATGTCATATACCGTCCTCGAAATTCACTTGGATTTTGTTTAACAGCTTAAATTCTGCGAGGAAGTTCCTTTTCTGGACTAAGGCGGCACCCCCTCGCCGATAGCTTTTTGTTTTGCAATTGATTGTGCACGCATTTCCATAAATATTAACAGACTCAGCAATCTCCGATCACTCAGCACCAAGTCGTGAACTTTTCCAATTATTTTGAGAATCATTACCTCAACAGAAGTTCCTCAACGGTTCGCATCGCTTGTGCTCGTTCAGACCATATCTTAACTCATCAAGCCATTCTAAGTCAAGATGCAGATTGACTGTAATGTTTGTCCAGCTTTGCTTTTCTTTCTGCAGGCGTTGTCTATTTAAAATAGTAATGTTTTAATATACGAAATTCTCCATTTTGAGAGATAGTTTACAAATTTAATAGCTGTCAACATAATCTACGCCTCGTAAATAATTATAGCGATATACATCCTCTCTCAACGGTTGAGGTAATGTTTAAAAGGATCTAGTGCTACCATCTTTCAAAATTTTTGAACAGATTTCGCATTTATACATCCCCTGCTATATACATTTAACAGGTAGCTAATAAACCTTAATAAATTTGCTTATTACTGATTTCATTTTCTATATAAACAGGAAAAAAAATGCATAAGGAATTCTCTATATATAACTGTTTTTGAAGGAAAAACGTAATAAAGATATGAATGGGTGCGTTATAATAATAAATCTATTACAACATAAATAAAGTTTAATCTTATTAAACCCAGAAGAAAAAATAAAAGTACATAAATATATTTAAATATCTTAACGAAACAAAACATTTTCTGAATGCGCCACAATGAGATGAGAGCAAAAGACTAAATCCCCGAACGCTGCTAAACATGAAACAGCTTTAAACTCGCCGTCACACTGACGCCAGGATAAGCGGCGGCTGTGCCTATCGCGAAATTGACTCCTAACATGTTGCTATATGTAGAGAATGTATTGCAAGTAATTAAAGTAGACCTCACACATATTCTGTCGACCTGGCCCATCTTCTGCCCACGAGTCGCTTGGTTGGTTGATCCCCTCGTGGGAGGAAAGTATATTAGTTGCTCTACCCTGCACTCCACCTCCACTCTCCCTCCCTTCCCCTATGTCTACCAGCATACATTGTTTCATTTTGTTCATTTTAATGTGTTAATGGTGCAACCGAAATACAGACGTTTTAAAGCAAACGATTGGTTGCAGGTTATCATAAAGGAGGTGTCTTTAACTGTGTCCGAATGTTATATGCTTCCCTAACTTTGAGTTATGTAACAATAATCGTTTATTTAGATTGTTTTATACAATATCTTAGTAACAACATACTTTATTCTGCAAAAACATTTTTGAATACGGGTACATTTTTTGTATTTTTAAATAAGTGTAAGATAATTTGACTAGTAGTAGTAGTAGTAGTAGTAGTAGTAGTAGTAGTAGTAGTAGTAGTAGTAGTAGTAGTAGTAGTAGTAGTAGTAATAGTAGTAGTAGTACTAGTAGTAGTAATAGTAGTAGTAGTACTATTAGTAGTAATAGTAGTAGTACTAATAGTAGTAGTACTAATAGTAGTAGTAGTAGTAGTAGTAGTAGTAATAGTAGAAGTAGTAATAGTAGTAGTAGTAGTAGTAGTAGTAGTAGTAGTACTAATAGTAGTAGTACTAGTAGTAGTAATAGTAGTAGTACTAATAGTAGTAGTAGTAGTAATAGTGGAAGTAGTAACTTTATTGTTATAAAATTATATGCATACAGATATATTTCATGCATGGGTGGTAGACCGTACATGTTTAAATATGATACATAATTTGAAAGGAACAAATAATAATAAAAATGAGACAGTAATAATGATAATAATAAGGAATAATTTTAAAATAAGATGAATGATATTTATAGATATATGAATTGAAACATATTTACAATTACACTAGTTTTTGCATTATAACCAGAAAATAAATTGCTTCTAGCTTCGCGCACCGTGGCCAGGAAAATGCCCATATTTAACAAATTAGTGTGGTTCGCAAACACATCCCACCATGCCAATGGACCTTAATTGCCTTTAAAATGTTTTCTGGGAACAGTATTTTTCTCGTGTGTTCCTAGTAGACACATTCTGCCAGAATATGAATGCATTCCTCATCCCTTCCACAACTATGCGTTATTTTTTAACCTTTCAACTCCCAGTCTAAACCAGGTGATTTCTGAACTTGCTTTTCTTCCTAACGAGCATATACACCTGGTTAGTTTAATTTCATTCTGGTTATATATTTATATTCCTGTCCAGAGAGATTTATTTTTGATTTAAGTCCGCACCTAGACACAAACCGCGAGAGACCAAGGTCGCAATGTAATAACACAAAAGCTTGCATTATGCTGATTTCTTAATTGAAAACTTAGTTTTAATAAAACAAAGAGAGAAAGAATGATGCCTGCTCTTGTAACAGCAGACTGCGACTGACGCTCCACGTGCAACTGTTACTATAACAGGCATGACCTTGGCATATGTTGTATGTTTGTTAAAGGCTCAGAAAATATATGTGGAGTTATTACTTTTTGAACAACTCAGGAAATGTGTGTGTTCTTTGTTACCGTTTTTAAGTGTACTTCAAACCTTTTTAACAAACCTTATATACCTGGTGTCTCACCTAACTCTGTGACCTCAAATATTTTCGAAATGAAATATTTGAAAAATCTTGTTACGTAGAAATGACCCGTAACAGGGGCTCAAACAATGGAAGGGTATGTACAATTCAGAAAATTAAGAAAATGTCAACTCAAAGTTACATTTTTTAATGAAATTTACATATAAAAAATTAACAGTAATTATAAAAGTAGAAAAGGATAAAACAGTAAGATAAAGTCACACTTGAGATCGCTATATTTCGAACCCGTTGAGTTCTTCTATGGCAAGAAGACAAGTGACGGTGATAAAAGTAAATATTGAGTATAGAAGGTAACGTTATGCATGGAAACAAATGAAACTAGAAATGAGAGTGTGGGGGGAAAAAATCAATACGTAAGATTTAAACCAGGTGGTATACGCGCTTTATGTAAAAATAGAGTTGCCATTTATCTATCTCTAAGTAAAGCATATATATATATATATATATATATAGCGAACCGAAAACTAGAGGTGTAATTAATGCCAATAATTGGTTTCACTGTTCTGAACCGCATACCTTCTGCAATAGGTAAACCTTTAAAGAGTGGCATTGGATACGCTGTTTTTGACGTTTTGCAAAGAGTGTAGCCTGTACATAGAGCATGGATTGCTTGAATGTGTCTGTACTAAAAGCATGCAGTTACCAAACCTTAATCAGTCTGCTCAGTGTGTCCTGATCTGCTCCATATTGACATTTGCAAGATAATAACGCATTCCTAAGTAATATTTTGTTTAAGGTGAAGCTACCGCCACGTAGTGGCCGAGGTCGTAAAGGCACGGATTCGTAAGCGGGAGGTCTGTGGTTCGAATCCCGCCAGTGCCGTCCTCTCTGACAGGCACTTTCCACTTTTTCCTCAGTCCTCATAAATGGCAAATGCCAGGGAGATACCCTAAACTTAGGCCTGGAACGTTTCCTTCCTTAAAAACTCGTTTCCAAATTTATCATTTCGTTTCATGCATCAGCAGTGTCCAGTGCCTGTGGTGCGTCATTAGTAAAAATGGGCGTTAAACACTACACACACTATATCTAAATTCACGTTTTTATATAATTTATATTTTTATTAAATGGGTAGTTATTCAGACCGACAAGTTTTCAAATTAAACCTCTGTATGTACAAGTATGAGTTAAAACGTTAAATAAACTGTCGAGTCTTGTTCGTAAACGTTTTTTCATCTGTGTAATGCATAACCCTGGTTGATTCGGTTCCTCATTTACCTTTTTGCTCTTTCGTTTTCCATTATTATTTTATACTACACTGCGATGTTTTTTGTTCCGTCATTTATTGCCCATCATCGTCGTCCTTATCAAAGCCAGTGAAGGTAGAGTGTTTTAGTAATGCAACAACCTGTTTCCAAAGCTCTCTCCTTCCTCTGTCACTAT
>CM060839.1:28592500-28667500 GCA_030762175.1 Metallyticus violacea
TTTATTTCTAATCAAGGAAAATCTTCCAAACCTAAGCATAGGATACCTCTCCAGCATTTGCCACTTATGAAAATTGAAGAAAACTTGGGGAAAAAACTGTCAGGGAAGACGTTTCTGATGGGAACCGAAGTCCAAACCTCCCACTTGAGAATCCGCGCCTTAACGATCTCGGCCACCCGTGGCGGTTTATTTATATTTGAAAATTTTAAATTTCCTTATTCTTTGTGCATATTTAACGTTTGTAACTAGAATTAGTAAACATAATTACCAGCGTGTCGGCACGGTTTGCCGAAGATCCCTAGCTCGATGCCAGATCGTGACTGGCCATTTTTCCCTCTTTTCTCTCGCTTGGAGTTGGAGTAAAAAGCTTAAGGTGATTTGTGTTGATGATCATCGTATTCGATGGGATGTCACAATCGGCTTACCGCGCGGCAAATGTCACACAATCCATCAAAGTCTCCAGAGGTCCTGCTAGACAATGATGAGGCGCATTAAACCAACAATCGCTCATGATACTCACGATGAAAATTTGATAAAAAGAACCGGCCATACAAACTGCGGTGGTTCAACTGCTGGCCACACCTGAAATTCCTGCACTTCAGTGGCGGCTCTACCCTCAAGGCAGAGGGCTATGCGCGAGGAATGAACGTTTGCTCTCCCTTTCTCATGGTTCAAGTATTTTCTTCGTCTTGTTAACTTCCTTTCTCACTTTCATCGCCCTCGAATTCTATTCTCGTTTTATGCTTCATCCAATTTTACTTACCCCCCCCCTCACCCTCCTTGCAAGTGTCCAGATGATATCTCGAGTTCGATTCTTGTGAGTGCACTTAATATTCCTCACTGCCACTAACGTACTTATTCCCTCTTGGCCCATCTTCTTTTCCTTGTAACTTATATCAGATCGTTGTCTGTTCTTGCATTCAATGATTACATAAAATAAACTATTTCCAAATTGTTCTTATTCTATTTGCTATTTACGAGATTTGTTTCAAAAGTGGTGAATCTACACGTTGTTCTAGAAGTTAAACTTTATCACTGTTCAAGTGTTGTCCTTTTAGATAATGTTTGAATTTTGGAAACTAGTAAAAGTAGGACGGTATCAAATCTGGTGAGTAGAGTGGGTGAAATAACAATTCAGTGCTGCATTACACGGGGCATGAGCTCTGTGACAAGTGCTGCATTGTTTTTGAGGAAGATCAGGCCACTTTCATGTTTTCATGACACGTCTCACAACTTCTACCACAGGTAAGGTTCAAAGTAAGTCAACAAGGTGACCCCTTGAATCCCAGAAGATGATCGGCGTCACCTTCCCTGCTGAGGCCTGTACAGGAAACTTCTTCGGACGCGGTTATCTGTCATGGTTCCATTGAACCTCCATCTCTGCGTCACGTGTTTCCTCCTAGGTGATCAAATAATCCAGTAAATGGTTGAGTTACAAATGTGCTTCCACACTATATGTCGATTTTGGTGAGCGGCTTCCCTCATAGAAGTTGCCATTTGGAATGACGTTCCTAGTTCTGGTGACCAGGACACAAGAGGTGCAAATTGGTTATCAGCGGGCTTCAAAATGGCGCCAGGTTTGTTCTGCTGCCACAACTCCTTCATAGCTAGGCTCCCACTAATTAAACAGCTGATCAACCACATCTAATAAGCTGCGAATTCCAAATTCTTTCTGATTGTTTTGTTTCTAACGTGGTTACTCCAGCCACGCTTCGGAGAAATCCCCTGAAATCCGTTAGCATTGTAGGCATTCACTTGGTGGTAGTACGAGTACTTAAGATAGAATAGCATAATAGATTCAGGTTTATTTTATTTAACACTCTTTAACATATTTGGGTATTAGCATGGCGTGTAACAACCGATAAAGTTTACACAAAGGTCTCTATTTTCAGGCTTAATGTTCTTGTGCGTGCCGTAAATCTACTACAAGGGACCAACGGCTTAAAGCCATTCTTAGGATCCATCGACGCTGGCCGGGTTTGAACCCGCGACCTTGCGATCTTGGGTCTACAAGGCAGATCAGAACCGACAGAATGTGTGGTGGGGCTGCTATATAGTCTCGGTCACTGAGTTTTAGATTAATGGGAGTAGCTGGTGGTATAAACTGGTTAGATGTTTTGTCGTGTAATGGATTACTGCACCAATTGTTGAACCATATTTTGTTTTATAATAAAGACACCTTGTGACTGTTTAGTTGTTTCTTAAGCCGCGGAAGCCCATGTGGGGAAGTATCCATGTAATGGGAATATGTTTTGTGTTTAACATGATGAGATAGTTGCTGTATTTCTCAAATTATGTTGTGGGTTAATAATTTGCCCTTTAATGCAGATATTGCAAACTATGAAAATTACGAAGCAATTATTTGTAAGTTCATCATCGTATACAACTACGGTTTAGACCATGAGGCCTGTTCCGTCTCCACATAATAGAGGATTTTTATTGAAATTGTTCTTTCCATCTCTTACGAGGGCGTCCAATATCTCGTCGTCCTATGGGTTTACACTCAGTTATTATTTTGGGGATGCGATTGGGACCCGTTCTGTTTACATGATCATGGCAATCGGTTTATATAATGTATGTAGTTCCATGTTCTTCACGGATAACAGGATTTTGAATTTTTTATTGATATATGAGAAGATGACAAATAACTCACACGCCAAAGTAGTAAACAGGCTAGTGTATTTATAGAGTATGGCATTGTGGGTCCTGTGGTGTAGTGGTAACCATGCTTGCCTCCTAAACGCAAGATCGCGGGTTCAAACCCGGCCAGGATCGATGGATTTTTTTCAGGCGTAAAAATCCTAAGTATGACTTCCTTCGGAAGGGAAGTAAAGCCGTGGGTACCATGTCGTAGATTTGCGGCAAGATAAAGAACCTCAAGCCTAAAAGAAGAGGCCTCTGAGCAAAATTTGTCGGCCGTTTCACGCCCTGATTGAATGGGACACTGATAACCTGAGCTGTTAAAGAGCGTTCGTAAATAAATAAAATCAACAAAAGAAGTATGGTAATTTGAGGTTACGCTACCTCACAATAGCTTTCTTCTCTTATATAGCAGAACTATCCCGTAAATTTCAAAATGTCCATTGTAATTTTCTTTCAGTTCATTAAACATCTGTGACATTCGTGATTTCTTTTGTTTTGTTTTTTACTTTCAGAAAAAAAGAATTGCAATCTTATTCATTTTTTTCCAACACTCGAAACGCTTGTGTTTGAAAAATTGTCAATCAATGCATTAACATCCAATAGCTAATGCGCATAGGTTACTGACATGTAGAAAGCAAACTATGTGAGCACATGTACAGCCGTTGCTGTTGCCCTCTATCATTAAGCGAAACAAATTACTCTCGTACCAGGCTGTAAAAACCTGTAAGTGAATTAAGAGGAAGAAAAATAAAAGTTTCTGATCTATGGGAGAGAAAATATGAGAAATAGTAAAAAGTTTAAAAAATCATTAATATTTCCATTTACTAGTACACATATATGGTAAAAGTAATCGATTTTTAAATAAATAGCTATGTGTTCCGCAATGGCCAGAACTTTCTTGAAGGGAAAAAAGCGCTTAGCTTTAATCACTAATCACTTATAAGGCTGTTGTAATGCATCGAACGTTTCATTGCAAAAACAAATGCTTGTTTACTGAAGCTTGTCAGCTCTTCTATCGTTCATAAATCTTTAAGCAAATTATTTCTCACTTGTCTTGACCTGTAAGACCCAAGTAGTTCCTTGATTATGAACAATACGCAACAGGCTTTTCCTAGTGTGCATGAGAATTCTGCTATTTGCTATATTATATTCTTATTAATTAATTCTTATAAGAGAAAAGTAAAGAACAACAGCTTTCTCGCATTTTTACAGAGTAAAAGAACGCTATACTTTTCATTATTTACATAATTCGCGTCATTGAGCACAAATTCACATAGCAGAATTAACAAAATGTGTCCAAATTATGAAACAACTATACAATCAAATTTGCAAGTGACCGAAGTAACAAGCAATGCTGTGCATATCTTTCATCAAAGTAACAACTCATATTAAAGATCGTTTTACTACTGTGGCATCACAGGCGGTGGACGGTAATTAGAGCCGGATAGTTCAGACATTATTTTGGTTAAAATAGGCATGCAAAGAGGGACTTAAAATACTGAAAATATGCAGTAATATAATTAAAATAGTCATTTATTACAAATGAAAAAGAGATTAATATCTCATTATTAGTGAAAATAGATATTTAAGATGCTTAATTATTTCTTTTTCACATAATTGAAGTATTTAAGCTTACTTTCCTTGGTTACAAGCAACAACGAGATGTTTTTTTAAAGTATCAACTGTCATAGTCAGCCGCTTATCAGAGAAAACATTTTTCATCATGGAAAATGAATGTTCTACTTCGACTGAAATGATTGGAGCATATTTAAAACAAACTATTTCGGAAGAACTCATGCCAGTTACAACAGAACATTCACCTTTAAGGACATCATGGAAATGTTGATCAAGACAAAGTAAAGTAGTTTGGAATAGTCCTGGCAAATGAACAAAAGATGCACAGTAGTTTCAAGTCGAGTTTATTTTCTGTTTATGCGTTTATAGGGGAATCAGGTTAGTATCTCTCTTACTTCCGTTCAGAGTACATTGTAGGGACGATTTATTGCACAAATGTACCGCTCTCATCTTTCTCGCTTGCAATTGTTTGTAACATTTGTGACAAGTTATCCCCACCACAATTTTCCTAGAATTATCTCGCGCAGATAGATACAAGATCATTCACCAGGACTATTCAAAACTACAGTACTTCCCTCATATTCTCTTTTTTCTGGTATTCGTATGCCCGAGGTGATCGTCCGTTCCTTTCACTAATGAAGGCTCTCCTACTTAAAGAGTTTAAGTGAATGGGTTGAAGAGATAGTTTTTTGACTGCTTAAAAAAAATGAATGTGTAACAAGATTCTGAATAGATATTTTTGTCAGGGTACCTCCCCTGCATTTGTCATTTATGCGAACTGAGGAAAATCTGAGAAAAGCCTCAGTCAATAATGTTGGTTTTAGTGAGAATCGAACTCCAGCGCACGTGCTAACAAAATTCTATGAAACAAAAGCTTCATCTTTGCAAAACGGTGCCACTCGGGTTAACGAAGATAAGCTGGCGATCGCTGCGCGCGCATCTCCGTGCTCTGCTCTCTTTTTGTGCCATAAGCCTGGAGCTTTTTAACAGCATCTTTCATCAGATCATACGATAGATACCTACACGGGTGGCTACCGTCGTTAAGGCACGTACTTCTTAAACGTCACAAGATGCACTATTCAAAACTGTTGCTCTCTACGCAAGCCGTTGCGAGCAAATTTCCTTGAGCTTCATTGTAATCTTTTTTCCATATCGTCAAGTTTCTCCTTGGTAACCATTATCCCCTATTGCTACAAGAAACATCGGTCGACCGTCAAAAAGAAAGAATGCCCATCATATGTAGAAATGCCGAACTGGTGCAACGTACCAATTCATCTTACAACACCTCTCACAAGTTCAGAAATGATTTCTTTTATTTTAGAATTTCTACTTCTTCATCATTATATGAAAAGACTATAAGTTGAAGCGGTTTGGTATGACAGTCTCAATTGAGCATAATTATCAAGCTGTTTAGTAGACTGCGGCTAAGTGCCCCAGATTGGGCACCAGTTTTGAAGCGACCTGTTGTCAACGTGGAGTGGCCTCATATTGTGATGTCAATTTTGAAGTGGTTTTGTAATTTGATTATAGGTCACTTCGGCGTTGTTCCCCGCGCTTCGATGACAAAATCTCTCCGGGTGATTCTGCTATTTTGTTAACTCGTACTCAACGGGACCAGGAGAGGAATTCAATGCAGGCGATGCGACATAATATCTATTGTATTTTATTGTGTCCAAACTCTTTCGCGTCCTGATGTTTTTCTTTCGATAGATTTAGCAATGCCGATATCAATTTATTTGCCGCGTGTGAAACTTATGGATGAGTGCCACAGCGCGTGAAACCGAAAGTTGAACTTATAATTATGATTAACTTGAACTGCGTGTCTCAGCAACGTCGAACTGACAGCTGTCTGTACGTCTAACCGAAAGAAGAAATGCGTCTCGCGCCGTGTAGAACTTGGAACAGCTTCTGGGAGCTGAATGCCCCAGTAGATCAGTTACTTCCCTTACCTATTAAATTCAAATAAAAACTCGTTGGCTAGGAGACGCCGAAAGGCTCGCGCAAGCCTTGCGCCTTTCTTTAAACTTTGAAACATTCATCAGTCATTGGCTGATTGAAGTTCACCTACCGTGCGTACCATTCGTTATAATTTGAAAGTTTAAAACTTTTGTTTGCATTGGCTGGTTTAAAGGGTTTACAGTACGTCAGAGCTCTTTAAACGAATTTAAATCCTAATATTTATTAACCTTGCAGTAGCAGTTCTTTTAAAAGAAGGAACTTCACATTATCCCTCGGGTTCATTGTATGAGTTTTATGACTCTTTCGTTGGCTTTCCCAGCTTCCGTAACAAAACACCAAAGAGCTTTCTCTTTTGTTGACATACAGTTTACAGTTATACCGTATTATACATACAAGGTATCTACATTACTAACTACAATACTATCATGATTATGTTTGTAATAGTCACATTAATATTACGTTTATATTTTACTGGGGGTGGGCCGTAAGTACAGCTTCATACTATATTGTTTACTAATGTATTATAAAGAACTACGTCATTAATTGTGTTATATTTGAGCATTTTATAAAACTACTAATTGCATATCGCGTTACAACCTCTATCTGCAGGGTTTTTTTTTTTTTTTTTTTTGAGTTGTGTTTAACGGCCGTTTTTACTACTGAGGCACCACAGGCGGTGGACACTGATAATACCTGAAATGAAATGATATATTGGGAAAGGACATTTTTTAAGGAAGGAAACGTTCCAGGCGTAAGTTTAGGGTGCCTCCCCGGCATTTGCTAGTTATGAGGACTGTGGAAAACCTGGGGAAAAAAAAAAAAAAAAAAACGCAGTCAGGGAGGACGGTCCAGAACTCATGCTCACGAGTCCGCGCCTTAACGACCTTGACCATCTTGTGGCGGTAGCTGTAGTAAAGGGACATTAAACAAATGTCTTAGTTTTTTTTTTTTTTTGCAGTAATTTAAAGTAGTTTGGATACTTTTCATACACAAAGATTATATAAACCTTGACATTTAATATGGGATAAATGCTGTCACATAAAAGAAACTAACGTAAGTATATACAGTGTGTCCGGTAAAATCGTTACCAGTAAGTATGAAAATCTCCTCACTCAGTTTAGTTAGAAATGTGATTTAATCTTATCTTGTGTAGAAACACTCCAAGTTTTGTAACAATGAAAAGTATGACGCTAGTGCGCCTAAGAACTTTGAATAAAATTCCTCTTATATAATGACTTTCTGTCGTTATAAATCTGCATTTAAATATATGAACTTTCAGATAATTGGAAAAATTGCAGTTGAATTAGGATTTTTTTTTAACAATAATGAATGTGTTCTAGTCTTTCCTGATTAATGTTCATATAATGATAATTGAAGCAGTCAAACATAAAGGATACGTGTTCAATATTTTACAAAAATAAATTAAAACAGTGCATGTATTACATGGGTTGTCTGCAGAAAGATTGCATGCTAAATACACTCCACAGGGAGATACAGAGTTCATAAAATATGAAATAATGCAGAAAGGGCACAAAATTAATTAAATGTTAATAATTTTTACTCTGTATATGTTTTTGGTACTGCTGAAATTTGTTTCGTTATATCCTCTTTTATCAGAATTCCATTGTTGAGGTTAGTAATTAATTTTAAGTAGTTTTATGTTCATTGTTAGTTCTTAAGAGATATTAGAGAAATACTGTATAGCTTTGTTTATTACAGTTAAAGTTTAATCTGTTAATAATGTCATCTAACGAAGAAATTCCATCAGAGAATATAACATCTGATCCAGAAACAGGCAAAGAAATGCAGAGTTAAAGATGAAAGTTTTATTAATATGAAAGGACAAAGTATTTCAAATAAGAAAACTGGTGAGAAGTAGGAATGTATTGCTCCGGCATTTCAAATGTCTGCATACAACCGGTTCAAATTTCTTCTAAACTGAAAAAGAAGTTTAGGTTTCAAAGTTCATTAATGGACTCCACGAGCATACTTTCACCTGATGATACAAGTAAGGAATGGCATCATTCTTCCAAAAGTCAAAGTTTATGAAGGGATTGGCTAAATATCTACCGTAGGTGGAAGACCTCTGAGAAGAATATAGGGACAGAAAATGAACTTTTTGTGTCCAGTGTTCCTTTAACATATTATTAGAGGATTTACTGGGGAAAGATTTCTATAATAGTTTAGTTTAATGCCTAATATACAAGTGGTACTAATTTCATTGTTGTCTCTTATGGGAGATGTGCAAGTTAAGACATGACAGTTCCGATGACATGCAATGAACAATTTGCTGCTATGAAATGTCGGTCCTGGTGGTGTATTGGTAATCACACTTGCCTCATAGACCCAAGATTGCGGGTTCAATCACGGCCAGGATCGATGGATTTTTTCGGACGTAAAATCCTAAGTATAGATGCCTTCGGAAGGGAAGTAAAGCCGTGGGTCCCATGTCGTAGATTTACGGCATGTTAAAGAACCTCTAGCTTAAAAGAAGAGGCCCCTGAGCAAAATTTATCGGCCATTTCACGCCTGAATTGAAGTACACTGAAGAACGTCCGTAAATATTACAAATCAACAACTGCTATGAAATTCTGCTTTCGTCTCAACCAATCTTTAGCTGAGGTCTTTGAAAAGTTACAGACGGCTATGAGGAGTTTGATCTTCCCTATAGCACAGCTCGAAGTTGATTTAAAACTTTTAAAAAGGAGAGGCAATCAATTTCGAAAGAAGTTGGACACAGTTATCCAGCTGCGTTCTAACGGGAGAGTCTTATCGTCGAATAACATTATGAAAACTTTCAGAAAATCTGAAAATTTCACTGGGTGCTATACAAACGTTTGTAGCTGAAAAGTTGCATATGAGACGTGTTTGTGAACGGTGGGTTCTAAGACTGCTGACTACCGAACAAATGGACGATCGATTTAGATGATGTTTCAGGAAAATGTGAAGTTTCTTTCAAAGGTAATCACTGTTGTTGAAATATTGCTAATCATTTCGATCCTGAAATCAAACAGCAAAAGTTCTATGTGGAAATCTTCACTTTCAAACACACACACACACACACACACACACACACACACACACACACACACACACACACACACAAAGCAAAAGTGGTTGCTTCTGCTGAGAAAGTTATTGATATCTCCTTTTCGATATTCCTGGAATGGTTTACTAGCATGCAGTATCTACATACACAACTGTAGCTGGACAATGCCTTAGAGATATAATGAAAACTCTGCAAGGCCATATCACACGCCATGCAACATGTTAATGCACGATCGGACATCACTAACATATGTGAAAAGTGTACCGCTCTTCCTCCCTATAATGTAAATTTAGCCCCCTGAGATTTTTGCCATTGCACCAAATTGAAGAAACACCTTTGTCGAAGGCATTTTCCATCATCAGAAGCATTCTTTATTGATCATCCCTCGTATTTTGGGGAATATTCTGTTATATAATATTGAATCCAAAATATAGTTTTTTATTTCACCTGTAAAGTTTGAAAAGTGTACATTTGCAATTATATAAAGCATAACGAGTATTCTTATAATAGCCTTGGTGAACCATTTTCGGCATTTCAGACCACTGGTTACAATAAAATGCATAAAAGCAGCTATTTTCCCCACTTGGTTGCTAAGAAAACGGTTAATATAGTGCAGTTCCTTCGTTTACATCAGAAACGCAATACGTCGTGATGTTTCTATGGTAATCAGATGGATATTTTATTCATACTCCAACCCTGCCCTTTGTAAGTGACACGAATTGCTGTCTCTGAGAGGTTTATGACACTGGCTCCTGTCAGGAATGATAACTGAAGCCCAATTAAAAGGAAACTTATGTCAAACAGGTTTACAACACACGTGTATCGCTGCTTAATGAACATGCATTGCATTTTATAAATAGAAATATTCTTTGCCGAATTTCTTTTCCTCTATTCTGGTAATTCTGGTAAACTTTTGTATATGCTGTAAGCAATGAAGATTGGAAACGCATGATAGTATTTGAAGTAATGCCCAGGTTATGTATCAAAAGTGAAAATGTTTTTTTAGAATTTATGACTTTTTTCACGATTTCGAGTATGAATTATCTCTTATTGTTGTTAATAACACACAGTCAAAATATTGAAATATTACTCAGTTTATGTTTATTTTCATTTACTTAAATATTTCTAATACGTTTGTGGCAAAGCTCTCGTATTTTATAAATATGCCGTTCTGTTTTAAAGAAAAATATTTTTAAAGCATTCTTATTACTTTTCTGTTTGATTGTAACTGGTAATTCGTTGCATCTCTCTAGGCCATTTGATATTCGTCACTTTTTGGGTTGGATTGTAAGGGATAAAGAAGAGCGTTTCTCTACTTAAGTCTTACTCAAGGGCTGGTTGTTTGTATCGACGTCTCTAGGGAGATAGCAGGGCACCCTGATCCACGGACGGTGTAGGATGGACTTAGATGGGATCCCTAACGTTTCCAGATTGAATACTCCATACTGAACATTAAGTCAGAGACTTTTCCAGAGCGCAAGCCACCGTCACGCCGCACCAGCCACCTCTCCCTGGCAATTTCGCCCCTGTAACAGAACCAATGGAGTGAAATGAAATGTGAGAGAGGAACCTTCGTGGAAAGGAAAGATCCATCCCAGCATTCGCCTAAGGTACCAAGGGATTTGAACCTTTCCTTCCTTGAGTCACCCCACTTGATAGCCCCTTGATATTCATATTTCATTTCTCTTCCTTGTTGCTGATATAAAATGTCATTTCTTTTGGATATCAAGACGTTTTACGTACTTAACCTCTGTTGAAAACATCTTGGGCTACCTATGTTTATTTCATTAAAAAATCATACATAAATTATTAACACCCAATAGTTATCCAGAGACATGAAAATCCAGGTTTCTTCAAATATCTGAATGCATCAAGAAGAGGATTTTGTTCCGTTTGAAATGCCTTTTTATTTATTAAGTGCAACCATCTATAAAATTCATAACTGTATGTGTGTTTTTTAACTATTCTGAAATTTGGAACAAATGTTTTCGTACTTTTAAGTTTGAAAGTTTCGTCCTCATAGCATTAAATTTAGAGAAAGATATGAAAAATGTTGGTTTTAAAGTATTAATTAAGATTAGGACTCTTTGCATAATGTAAAAGTATCAAAGAAATAAAAAAAGAAATAAGAAAAGTAAGAGAGGAAGGAAGAAAGGAAGAAAAGAAGAAAGCAAAGAAAGAAAGAAAGAAAGAAAGAAAGACAATAAGAAAGAATGAAAGGAAGAAAGGAAGGAAAAAGGAAGGCAGAAAGATAGAAAGAAATGAAGAAAAGAAAGGAAGTAAGAAGGAAGGAAGGAAGGAAAGAAGAAAGCAAGGAAAAAAAGATGAAAGCAAGGAAAGAAAGTAAGAAAAACAACAAGAAAAAAGGGAAGGAAGGAAGGAAGGAAAGAAAGAAAGGGGGAAGACAGATAGATAGAAAGAAATAAAGAAAAGGAAGGAAGTAGGAAGGAAGGAAGGAAGGAAAGCAAGAAAGAATGAATGAAGCAATCAATAAAGCAAGCAAGCAATAAAGGAAAGAACGAAGGAAGACAAGGAAGGAAGAAGAAAAGAAGAAAGGAAAGAAAGAGAAAAAGAAAGAAAGAAGCAAGAAAATAAGAAAGAAGAAAGAACGAAAGAAATGAAAAAGAAACAAAGATGGATGGATCTACTTATGAATTTGAAGTATTTTGGTTCTGTGTATTTTTAGCTAATTATTGTGATGTTTCAACACAAGCCTGTTGGACTAAGGTTTAGAATCAGAGTCAGTTTAACTGTTGTATTTAAAAGTTCTTCGTGATGACATTTTTAAAGTATAACTTACAACTTTTTACCGTAGCTCTACCAAAGTTTAATATTATTATTATATGCAATTATAATAACTTTTTTCTTCATAATATGAATTTATTAAAGTGCTATTAGTCAAAAAAAAATCTTTAAAAATGGTATTTTTCAAAATGAAAATATAGAAAAACATATATGTTGTATTTGGATTTATGTGTTACAAAACCTTTTTAAGATTTAAATAGTGAAATGTTCAATACGTGAAATCCTTTAACACATACACAGCTTAACAAATTATTAAAGTTCATTAGCAATTCAATCCCTCCCCCAATACATCTATAAAAGACTAACAAACGCAAATCGTCACTTAATTATCAATATTCTTACTTTACAACCAAAATATAGCTATGCACCAATCGTTTCACACAAAATCACTAAAATTGTAATGCAGGATGATTAAAGTAGAAGTAAAAATTGTGCATAGATTATGAAAATTGAACGTTCAAACATGTTAAAATACGGGTGTAGTTCTTTATAATTTATTGATAGGTATATATTCTTAAAAATACTAAATATAGCGGAAATCTAAAGATTTTCATAAAATAAAATTAGAATTATTCTGAAACCTTTAAAGCCCTTTAAAATGTATTTAAAGCGTTCAAACTACAAATATGAAGTTTCTCAAATTCAAACTATTTGTTCGATATTTTATGGATGTTTTCTATATATATATACATATATATACACCTAGAGGCTCTAAAACACCTTTTATTTTTCATAATACACTATAGTTTGAACATTTTATATACATACTGAAGAATATCTCAGTTAAGCTCAAATGACATTGAATGATTCGTCTGCCACGGCTATTTTAGTGTACATGTACATTCCCGTGTAGCGTCTGTGTAAACCTGAGCCGTTGTTGGTACAGTCCCGTTCAAGAGTTGCTGAAAATGACTTAAAATGGTAAATTTGTGGCAAAGACTTTCCTAACTAGTTATTAATAGTACTATCAATGACAGTAAGTCGATCCTGGTGGTATAGTGGTTACCATACTTGCCTCCTAAACCCAAGATCGCGGGTTCGAACCCAGCCAGGACCGATGGATTTTTTCGGGCGTAAAAATCATAAGTATGGCTTCCTTCGGAAGGGAAATAAAGCCTTGGATCCCGTGTCGTACATTTACGGCACGAAAAAGAACCTCAAGCCTGAAAGAGAGGCCTCTGAGCAAAATTTGTCGGCCGTTTCACGCCCTGAATTGAATGGGACGCTGATGACCTGAGTTGTTAAAGAGCGTCCATAAATAAATCAATCAAAAAAAAATGACAGTAAAGAGAAAGACTTCACATATGCAAATAATGAGTGAATCTATTATTCAGCTCTACAAGAATGTGATCCCACCTGAATCCAAAAGTATATTAAAAATTAAAAAGAAAGCAAGCACATTCACCACCAACTGCAGTATTAGTAACCGATGTCAAGAAAGCAGTGAATGAATCCACCAATACAGAAAGGCCTTGCAATAGCACAGTAACATCTAAAGACACAATGTGCTAGAAGGCACCATAAAATATGTGAACATTTCTTGAGAAAGCAGCATATCAAGAAAAGCTTCACCAATGTCACAAAATTGTATGAACGACACCTGACGAGTGACAAATGACAGTGGATAGTTCCTCTGGTTGAGACTTGCGTACATTGTGTGATACAGGCCGAACCTATGTCATTTACTTTCTCAAATGATCCAAAACGAATACTCCAACTTCATCCTGAAAAATAAAGAAAAGTGCTCTGAAGGGTTAAAATTATTGCAGTTTGTTGCACCTCAGGATGCAAATAACGTCAGGACAAACGCAGTCTATTTCATAGAAATCATTTTCGACTAAGAGATTCCTCAATTCTATGGTGACGACACCTCAAAAGTTTGGATCCTCATAGATCAGGCATCTAGTCACATTGTTGGATCAGCCTTCACCTATTGCTAACGGATGTCTGCTGAGACTGCTATCCTGGATTTTTGTGAGTTTGAAGTCCCACCACCATCGAGGGCCGTTGGAAAGCCTGCCAGGACGGTTGAGCTAACGTAGCCTTCTACAGTAAATAGCGCAGTGGTCCAGGTCTGTGGACATCACATAAAAGACAATCACTAGTGATGGAGGGAATATCGCAAGAAACCTTGCATATAGCATCATCAAAACACTTTTTCTGTTTTATATAAATTATTATCACTAGATATTTTAATTTATTGATAAAATTAACATAGTAAAACATAAAATAAACGAATGTGGCAAAAAATCAATTGATAGCAGAGAGAAAGAAGAAAGGGAGCTAAGAGTAAAAAAATAGTTACGAAATATCAAAAGAAGGCGACTGAAGAAAATATCTCATCGTTGAACTTAAGGAAAAATTCTATGAAACTATATCCCAGTAATAATAAAAATACTAACACCATATTTGAAAACACATTTTTGCATAAGATTTTATATGTAGCAATTGTCTATTGTATCCTTAAAGAAATAAATGAAATGTTTATTAAAAATACCACCAAAGCCATTTATGCCAACTGACTGAGGATAAATACAAGAACTAAATAATGGAAATATTTAATTTTATTACAAACACAGTAGCATTTACTCAAAATGAAAATTTAACGTGGGAATATCTAATTTAGAAACCAGAAAACAATTGCCAATTAATAAAGATAATAAATATTGACAGTTCTGTAATTCTGATTGGTTAGAGTCCAACGTATTTTTAAACCGGATTTCTCAATGACATCTGTTATTCTTAGTAATGTGTCATTTTTTTTTTCTGCTCTAAAATATTTATTAGCTCTTAAGAAATTGTTTAAAAATATAATATATATATATATATATATATATTTTACAATGTGTTTTATTGATATGTTTAATACGTAAAGATACTTATATTAAAACATAATGTAAATGTGTTACAAGTAAGTCGAAATTTTTAGATAACTTTAAAATAAACGTCAGTGTTTACCATTAGCTTAATAAGAGAAGAAAATTCTTATTTTAAATATATTGAAAATTTTGACAGTACAGATAATTGAGGATTTAACGCTAATTTTGTTTATTGCGTTTTTGTTACTGTAGTTACACAACTAATAGTTTAAAAACTTGAAGTTTTCGTATAAATAGTTTTCCTTTTAGACCTTCAATTTATCTTCAGTAGTTGAATGTCTTCTCGGTTTAGTGGCGTACAGGAAAATGACATAACTTGGCCAAAAGTAATATATTATTATTTAAAATGTAACAACCACGAGCTCAGCTGCGATCCGCCACTGAACGCCTAAGCAGCGTACGTAGGCGATTAGGATAGTAGCGTGACGTGGCGGGCCACCCAAGTGGCGGGCAGCTCGGCGAGCGCATTCATCACTGTGACACCCGACCCGACCCGAGCCGACCCGATGCGACCCGAGCTCTTCCGAGCCACAAGAATGTCCACAACGCCGCCTGTGTTTTCTTTAACGACGATCCGTTTCAAAAGCAGTCTCGTCCGACCGGCGTTTTCAGCAATTAGGGACCGCAATTACACAAACATACACTAAGCACTGTTTCATTTCGGTAATGGCAGCAGTCAATGCACTGCACTTAAATCTTAAGATAATGAGGATGTTTTTCAAGTTCATGCGTACTTTGCGTGTGGTACTAGAGATGGACATTGCTCATTTTAAAATTATTTTTTTAAATTTAGTAATGTATTAAGATTTTAAAAGTTCAATGTTATGTTTAACCTCCATTCAATAAACATATTTTGTACAAATAATCAAAAAACCAATACCGGAAGAAAAATAAACGTCAATTAGAGAAATAATATGAGAAACCTCAAAACCTTCATATAATATATTTTGTAATATTTATAAAAATGAAATTGGGACATTAACATTAAGTTAATTAATATCTAAATTAAATCATATTTAATTTGATATAATGTTTTGAATTACCAAATATCATCTTCAGTCAACTTTGGACCAAAATTGAATGTTGTAGCTTTGAATACTTTTTCAAATTGATTTTTCTATTTAATTTATTTATGATATTTTCATTTATTATAGTGTTATATAGAATGATGGTAAATACATGCGCAAAATACTTTGTAGTATATTTAGATATTTTAAAAAATTAATTTTATCTTTAACCTCCATTCAATAAACATACTTTATACACATAATAAAAAATACCGGAAGAAAAATAAATGTAAATTAAAATGAATGAATGAATGAATGAATGAATGAATGAATGAATGAATGAATGAATGAATGAACAGTGTTTAACGCCCGTTCTTGTACAGAGGCACCATAAGCGATACATGAAATGAAATGATATATTGGGAAAGGATTTATTTTTAAGGGAGGAAACGTTCCAGGCCTAAGTTTAGGGTACCTCACTGGCATTTGCCATTTATGAGGATTGAGAAAAATCTGGAAAAACCTCAGTCAGGGAGGACCGGCCTGGCGGGAGTAGAACCCGAAACCTACCGCTCACGAGTTCCCTCCTTAACGACCTCGGCCACCCATGGCGGTGTGTAAATTAGAGAAATAATAAGAGATAACCCCAACGCCTTTTTCTAATCTATTTTGTAATATTTGTGACATGAAATTCTGTGACATTAAACATAAAATTAGTTAATATAAGATTTGCCAAATATTTCGCATTACGAAATGTCATCTTAAATCATCTTGAGCGGTTATAGCTTCGAATTATTTTTGAAATTGGTTTTTCCATTTAATTTATTTATGATATTTTCATTTACAACGCCGCTATATATATGAGAAGGCGCAGAATACTTCTTCTAACAGTTGATTGGTTTATTTACGGACGCTGTTTAACATCTCACGTCATCAGTGTCCCATTCCATTCAGGGTGTGAAACAGCAGATAACTTTTGCTCACAGATCTATTTTTTCAGGCTTGAGGTTCTTTATCGTGCCGTAAATGTACGACACGGGAACCACTGCTTTACTTCCCTTCCGAAGGAAGTCATACTTAGGATTTTTACGCCCGAAAAAATCCATCGATCCTGGCCGGGATTGAACCCGTTGATCTTGGGTTTAGGAGGTTACCATGGTTATGGTTACCATTCCAACCACTTTAGTACGTTGATTGGGGTATTTAGAATGACCAACATTGTAACCTGCTTTGCACTAATTAACTGCTTCTATTATTTCATTGCAATAAATACTTTTGGGCCGCTTTATCTTGACATATAATCAATTAATTTTGATCCATTTTTAATTATTTTTATATTTCCTGAGTTTTATGAGCTGGTATAAAATAGAATGTTTTATTTAGATTGGCACAGTTAATGCCACAAGGCTTCTCTTCCACTCAACCGTCCCTAATTAATACAAAATATATAGACAAGTGTTTAAACTGTGACATTTACTGTTGAGTTTTATCCTAAATTGACACTAAACATAAACAACTAATATGATATTATTTATTTAACCCACTCTTGAATTAAGTATGTATGTTTATTGGTCCTTATAAATCATACAATGCACAAAATGCTACAGTCAGAAAATCTTTGAATTTACGTAAAATTTAAAATTATATAAGGCTAAAGCGAGCCTAGAAACTGCACATTGTTTGTTCTGTTCTTTTAATTCAGGTGCCGAAAGACTGTAGTACGTAATAAAAGAATTTACACGAACATTTCAGCCAGATAAAAATCATTGATCAATGATTGCTCATCAAGAAGACTATTTGGCAGGGTTAGAACAGCAGAGAGACAAAGTCGGTTAATAGTTCTGTCGTATGGATGTACTCTCTTGTCGAAAGCGAAGCGCTCCCAGAGTCATCCACAGCTCTAATTATAAAACAAAAGAATGCCGCGCTTGTAGCCTACTTGAATGGGTACTTTAGAGTTGAATGATTTCGAGGCTACCATTTAATGATTCATTGGTTTGCGTCATTGCTGAGGTCAAGAATTTTGTAGCTGTTCATTTACTTATGTACAGTGTATGCTGATTTCAAAAACACGACTCTTTTTCAGTTATATCAGATTTTATTGCTATTTCCTTTGTTGAAAGTACTATAATACTGCAGAAATAAATTATAACTATAAACTATGCTCATTATATACGGTTTGTCAGTTTTACTCTATCGGGTTAAGTGTTTAAGTAAAATCACATGAAATGTAATAATGTACTTTTATTTTTATGAAATATTATTAATTTTTAATACATATAGCTAAGACAAAACTGTTTTTGTAGGTTACATTTTAACTTAAACATTGATTAGTATATTGAGAAAAAGAACAATATGTCAATAATTATGAACATTTTGCAATATTATGGAGGAGAAAACTTATTTTTTTTCGAAGTTCTGGTATGTCCTTCACTAGTGCCTCTTTTCAAACGCCAACAGTAACCAGCCATCATTGACATATCCCAGTGATCTTTATAGGGGTTTCCATTGTTTTAATGCCTTTATGAAACCGCTCACCTTGTTCTTCACTCATTGCAGCAAGAACTAATGTACTTTAACACTACATTCTAGATTTCTGAATGTTGTAACATTTCCTCCACAATTTCTTTATAATTCTCTATTTCTTGTTGCCAAGAAAGTTTTCTGTCACTTTTTTGTATGTGAACTAGGTACGAACAGTTTTCATTCAGCCAAATTGTGTAGACCAGTGTTATGATTTCAAAGCAGACTTATTACCTGCCTATGTGTATAAGTGAAATGATACAAGATCAGCATTATTGTGGAAGAAAGGATCTTTAAAAGACGTACGTGATCATGCTTGTTTTGCATTTGAACTCTTGAAGCACCAGCAATAGTCTCCCAGCGACCTAGATAAAGTGCACTACAAAGCTTAATCTCTCCCCATATCGCCGAGTCCCAAGTGTTTATTGTTATCGCTTTCGTCTTAACAGTAGCATACTGTCGTGAGATATCTGGCAATTCTTCTGCTTTGTCAACGTTACTTTCTTACATAAGAAATTGAGTAGATGGTATGTATATTTCCTGTTTCTCATATTAATAAGAATATCTAAGGGCGCCTAGTTAATAAATAAATTATAGTAGTAATATAGTAGTAGACAGTATTACTAAAAGTAATTTAGGTTAGTAGTAGTATCAGTAGATAGTAGTAAATAGTAGATTAGTAGATAGTGCAGTAGTACTTAATAATAGCATTCTGTCTCTATATATTTTGATTTATTATCCTGAGATTTTTTCTGCCTTTCTTCAAACATAATTTTATTCCTTGCTCCCTTCTCCCCCCTCATTCACTCCCAATGTTCTATAAACGTCTTTTACTTTTCGTTATCTAGTACCTTAGATCCCCATTACTAATCTGTGTTAAACCCCTAACGTTGTGACATTCACTTTTATTATGCGTAAGCAGTACTTACTTAATTGTTCTTATTTTACATGAATAATTGTGCATAGCGCCCAAATTCCCGTAAAACCCTACAGATGGCTACCTGCAAGGTTCTTTCCTACTCCTAAAACTTCTTTACAAACTCATTTCGGATTATAAACAATAAATTAATAATTATTTACGCACACCCTCTTAACACTAAATAATATTGAAAGAGATTGCACAGACGTGACAACATTGTTTTCCTGAGTCATGTCAAAGTAACACACATATCTCTTACATGTAATCGCAGTACATTTAAAAAAAATCAGCATGTCTTGTCCCGCAGTACCCCTCTCTTCCATTCTCAAGTGGCCTATGAAAGCGTTCACCTTGCTCCTCGCTGTAATCCCCGCAAATAAGGAAAATAAATGCAAGTCAAGGAAGTTCATTTGTACATGCAGCAAGTTCCTGGAAGTTCAGCAGGATTTCTCAATAGCTTACACGAACTGCGGACTCCTATGGTTTGCCCATAAAGTTTTGATAATGGGCTTCCGTGCTAGCCAAGAGTTTCTATCATTATCCATACCCTATCGTTCATAATACGAGGGTCGAAAATATATGTGCCTCACTGACAAGTGGACATTTCTGATTTTATAAGTGCCTTGACAAAATTTCACATTAGACCAAATTTGGTGGTAGACAATTTTATAGAATCCACACCAACATCTACACTCTTCTGTTTCACTTTTCCTTCAGCGCCACAGACTTTCAACATGAATTTCGCAGCATGCGTGAGAAGCATTGCCCTGGTCACTAATTTTGACACCAAAGAAGGCATGAGGCGTGAAATATTTTCATTATAATAGACCTTCCTATCTGGCGTGGCGACTTTACATTTTGAAAAAATCGATTTGGATTATTATTGCCCTTTCTGTTCATTTTGCGAGATCGTTACATGTCACCCAGAAACCTCAAGCCAGAGAAACATACAGCCACGGAAATCAAGGTCATTTTCTTTATCTTATGCATTTTGTCACATATTTCATTTCATCAATAAAAAGTAACACATACAAGCCAGCACGCTGATTTTAGGTAGGGCCAGCCTTAATGAAGGCTTCACCCCTGGCTATTACCATAGAAACCAATGCCGCACTGTATATGGTAAGAACTTAACCATCGCTTGGATATATATCGTGTATTACATTGAACATTTGCAAAGTAGAATTTGATAGTTCTCAAGCGTGTCTATAATAATAGTTTTATAATAAATGAATAAATTTTTCTATTCATTTAGAATAGCCCTATATTTCTATTAACTTTGAATTTTAGAAATAGTTTGTGTTATTTATGTACAAAAATTTACTTAGTCCTTATTAAAGTGAAAAACTAATGCATAGATCTCACGGAATATTAATAAATAAATAAATAAATAAATAAATAAATAAATAAATAATTGGGGCAATAGGCTGCCACCTTTGTTTCTTTCAGAAAATTTCACCCTAGAAAGACATTGAAACTGAAGTGGAAGGTAGGCTCACAAAACAGAGAATTTACAAGCCGGTCCTCAATGTGCTAATGAAGGTACTGGCAGGTTTCATGCTTCCAAACTCGTCCCACAGTTCTTGAACATTAAGTTCTCACCGGAAGTAGGAGTTCTTGCCAGTCGCGGAATGTCTCTCCACAACATCTGAATTTCAACAGCATATTCTCTATGTTGAGCGAATTCCCAAGAATCAGTCAATGCCCACCATCTGCACAGGACGCCTGTCAATACACGTCTTTCTTACTTAATGAATACACCCGTGCTTAACGTTTTTGTCATTTATAAATGTAACTTCCAAAGACAGCGAGAGACCGTCAATAAGTAACGCTATACATTTTTTTCTGTATTTTAGCATTTTTATTTAAATTTCAAAAATTGAGGGTTATTCCTCAATTTTTTGACTACACGGTGCTGTTTTTTAATTTAATATCGTGGAAATATATGACTTGGTGACATTTATGTGTCAGAACTGGTTTACAGGTCTCATTCTCAACAACTTTCTAATACAGCTGACTGCCTCATTGTCGTCTACTCCCGTGGACCGAAAAGATGAAAATAAAATGCAAGACATGGGCTGTAGGATGAATGGACAAGGACAGTTCACAGTAATTTAGCCATCTCTCGTCTGGTTAGATTTGTGTGGAGAAACACTTTGGTCAATTTTGTACCGCCAGGGATGGGTTAGTTCTGGTGTTGTGGTAACCATACTGTCTCCTAAACCCATGATCGCGGGCTCAAACCCGGCCAGGATCGATCGGTTTTTTGGACGTAAAAGTCCTAAATATGACTTCCTTCGGAAGGGAAGTAAAGCCGTGGGTCCCGTGTCGTACATTTACGGCACGAAAAAGAACCTCAAGCCTGAAAAAAGAGGCCTCTGAACAAATTTTGTTCGCCGTTTCGCGCCCTGAATTGAATGGGACGCCGATGACCTGAGATGTTAAAGAACGTCCTTAAATAAAACAAATCAACAAAGTCACGAGTGGCCGAGGTCATTAAGGCGCGGACTCGTGATCGGGAGGTCTGGGGTTCGATTCCCACCAGGACCGTCCTCCCTGAATGAGGTTTTTTCCAGGATTTCCTCAGTCCTCATAAATGGCAAAAGCCGAAGAGGTACCCTAAACTAACACCTGGAACGTTTCCTTTCTTTAAAAAAAATCCTTTCCCAATATGTCATTTCATCTCATGTATCATCAATGTCCACCACCTGTAGTACCTCAGTAGTAAAAACGGGAGTAAACACTATTAAAAAAAAAAAAAAAACATCTTTGTGAGAACTGAGAGCTGAAAACGCTTCTTTAACTCCTGAAGGATCGCAGTCAACTGTTTCATCATGAAGCTATACACTTGCCCTTCATAATGGCAGAAAAACGTGGACATGACTTTTCGGCTGAAGTTATTGTTAAGAATGTTTAACAAATGACACTCCTTTGGTTGCATTTTGAATTCAGGACAAGGTAGTGTCTGTTCATCCTCGACGGCAAGGTACCCTAAATAGATTATTTTCTCTGTTCCTACTTCAAGGGATACAATTAACACACATTTTCCAATATATTAACAGGTATATAGTAACATTGACATAGCGTGTACAATTATGACAAGTAATATCACAAGAGGATCCCAGATTACTGATAAATTCACGAACGTAGTGAGTAAATGTATCTAGAAAGCTCAGACCCTCCAGTGATATTAATTAGGACTATTTCACGAATAAAATAAGAATTTAAATATAGTTCCTGTAAACATGACTTACAATATTGTAATAATAGTATATTTAAACTTAACCATTTTAAGCAATCTTGCGACAGAAGAATGTCGATTTTCAGTAATACCAATAAGGAAGAACAAAATAGGGGCTTAGAACTATTTCATGAATAGATTAAGACAAAAGTGATACATATATTAGAAATTCGCGCACAGAATATTAACACTTGTGTAAAATGCTATACTTATCAATATCTATTCTGTACAGAACCGTGAGACTGAAATGCACAGAAGTCGACTATTTCAATCGCTAACTTCGATTTTCTAATACCAACTGAGAAAAAAAAATAATATACAGTGTTTCTGTTTTTCTTTGTACTCTGTGGTTTGGAATTCCTAATGGTAGGGTCAATTTGCTCATTTGATGCATCATCAAAACGCTTTGAAGAACCGTCCATTTTGCGTTATGATTGTCGATTGTCCATACTTTTGTTGCTATCAATAGCTCCCCACTGCCTCTAGCAAAAGTGGTCAGTGATGCGTGTTCAGGAATGATATAGAGTTGGCTACAAGACAAATGCACTTCGCGTGATAAAACGGATTTTATAATTTTTTTTCGATAATTTCACTCCGTAATCGGGCTGTGATTGGTCAAAATTCCAAATTTTGTTTCGTTTCATTGGTCATAGGTTGGATATAGGCCAAATATCCCAAATAAGGAAGTGGGCCCATTGCGGGCACCTGAAGAGTGGAAGATCTGCCAGATTGCCTCGACCATCTTTTGATGATGACAGCCTTTTGGCCCTACTGGCACTGCTGTTATATGCCCCCATTTCTCCATGCATGCCTCTCATTTCCCACCAAAAGATATTCAATTGTTGCGTTTGAAAAGTAACTGCATAAGATAATGAGCGAAGATTTAAAGATACTACGAGGATCAGTCACAACGAAAGTTTTGGGACGCGTCAAATTAGGTGAGTAGGTACACTCATTGCGACTGTTGCAGCTTTTCAAAATACAAAAGGTTTTTGATAACAATGGCGACTGTATTTGTTCGGAACATTTGAAATGTCTGGCCTGAAAATGACACAACTTTTGGGTCATCTTACGTATGGAATGCATTTTATACTTTCCTAAGACTATTTCACTCATGTGACGTCATCTTAAAATCGACCAATGAAACGAAACAAAATTTTAAATTTTTGACCAATCACAACCGGATTATGGAGTGCAATTATCGAAAAAAATTCCAAGTTTGTGGAGCATTTAAAAGTATCTTACAAAACGTATAAGCAAGTACTGAACTTTCTCCGTCACTCTCTATACGCATGCTCCATCTGGACTCAGCAAATGCTCCATAAACTCTCTCTATCCAATTAACACTAAGCATCGGTGCTATATATAAATATCTCCTTATCAGATTCAAAGCTACTTTACCCTTTGTAAACCTCAACTGTTTCTTCTTTTTTTCCATGTCCTTGACTCTTTATTTTTGCATTTAGGTATGGAAAGCCTTTGTCTATCTGAACATGCACCATAGTCCATTTTCTTTCTTTATTTATTGCCCTTTTTGAGAGCTGTTATTTTGGGCATAAATGTTATGATCCTTAGGCCGGTCTGTCACTCAGTGTGATACTGTGCACAGCGTAACGCCTTGGAAATTGTACTCCAGATTTAAGCAATAAACATACCGCCGACTTCTAATGTCGAGTTTCATGGTTTATTAAACAGTCTCCACTTTCAATTCTTTACGAAGAGTGCAGAGTCGTAAAAGTTCCATGCCTTGCACGAATTATGACCCGTTCCAGACTGCAAGCTACCAGGTACAAGACGGGAGAGTTTTACATGTAGCCGAAAGTTGTACAGGTCCATGTACCAATTTTATGACATCTGCAGTGTATGGCTGGAGTCAAATTTACAATTTCAGTTTCTTTTGCATTTTTTTTATTATTATTATTTTTATGTTCTGCAACCTTAGAAAACCGTCGCGTCCGAAATGGGTCGACAGCTAGCCAGAAGAGAGTTATGCTCTAGGCATTGAGAATTATTTCTCACAATAACAGCAGGAGGGTTAATGTTTTCTTCCGTTTGAGCACAAACTGGAGCCTCTCCTGTGAAATAGATTGTCTCCCCTTTTAACAAATTTAAACCATCTTCGAGCTGTGCTATAGGGAAGAACAAACTCTTCCTAGGCCTCCTGTAACATTGTATAGACCTCAGCTGAAGATTTGATGAGACGAAAGCAGAATTTCATGGCAGCAATGTCACCTCCACAAGGGGAACTGAACATACCTCAACTTGCAAACTCTCACAGGCGGGTACCCGAAATGACAGTAATGAAATACTGTAAAGTTAAATTTTAGCACTAGAAATTGTCTGATAAAATTATGATCAACATTTTATTAAAGCCCTCTTAGTTTGAATTAATTACTGCATGAAAAAATCCTTAATAATTCTGAATGGAAGCATTTTCAGTCTCATGTTTATATGTTTTGGTGTTGGGATCATGTCCCTAAAATGTTTGACACCAGTTTATATAACAATTTATTTACTAAAGAGGTGTGGACCACTTTTTATGGTTTTGAGATAGCCACAAAAATATAATAAATGGTTTAGTTTTTGGCTATATATACTTTTCTTACACACACACACACACACACACACACATATATATATATATATATATTAACATTAATATAATAAATACATAATGTATAAAAATCTTTGCCTTTTCAGTTATAGAAAAACGCTTTTTAAAGCTGCTGATTCCTTTCTGCAATTAAGTTGGAAATTGAAAACGAAACATTTTATTGGTACATTGATCACTCAGTTTTTATATCCAAAACAAAATAAAACAGTATAATTTACCCATCGAAAATGTAAGCGAATATAGAATTAGCAAATTTAATACATAAGAACTTTCCAGGATTCCTTTGCAATCAAACCGTTTTGTAGCTGAAATAAACACAAAACTTCATTAATACAGAAGACAGTTTAATTATTTGGATAGAAAAGTGTTTTAATTCAAATGACAGGTATTTAACAGTTTTCATTGTGTCCTTCAATTAATTTTCTTGATAGGTATGCACGTATGAATTTTTGTGTACACACCTCGTCTCTTTGACGTTTCCCTTGAACAGCAGAAATGATTTCAGCTCCGTTACTAATTGTAGGGGAAGTTACAATAACAACTTTCCTTTCAGACGTGTATTCAAAGTAATGGTATGTTGACATATTGAACATTTCCCTCTGTTTATGTAGGCGTTTTGCTGTCTCCAACTCAAACACTGTTTCCTGAAAGGTCAACAATTTGCTTAGTTTTAACCAAGTTTTCAATTCACAAGGTTGTTTTACCTTAAAATTTCTGCTAGAGAGCTTTATTGTGGATTTAATTATATACTAAACTTTCTGTTCTATGGAAGGAATGAATTCCTTCTCAATGGGGAAAAATTGTTTTATTTTCTGAAATCTCCCAGCCATATAACTCAGAGGAAGATTTTTGCCTTGGACAGTCGTCAGAGGCGAGACAGATCTCCCGCCCACTATGATGAGTTTGTAGTACAGTGAGGCCAGCATATAGTTCAGAAAATACAAAATCACTGACACAATTATCTTTCTGAAATAAATGAAAAGTAAAATATATTCCCTCCTTTTGCATGATAAATCATTACATTGGGTTCCTTTCTTCATTAAAACGTATATGGATACAGAATAGCCACTAAATCATAACCCTAAAAAAATTATTCGTGTTCCTGTTCATATAAATAGAGAAGGCTGAAGACAACTAGTAAAATTGCTGGAGGAAGGTCTGAAACAGAAGGCATTGTTTTGCTTCAATATCAGAGACACTGGTCGTAATACTTGTTACAAATGTAGCTGTGAATGAGTGACTTCTTGATTAGGTTTATTTATGGACGCTCTTTAACATCTCAGGCCATCAGCGTCCCATTCCATTCAGGGCGCGAAACGGCCGACAAATTTTGCTCAGAGGTCTCTTCTTTCAGGCTTGAGGTTCTTTTTCGTGTCGTAAATGTACGACACAGGACCCATGGCTTTACTTCCATTCCAAAGGAAGCCATATTTAGGATTTGTACGCCCGAAAAAAAAAAAATAATAATGCTCCTGGCCGGAATTGAACCCGCGATCTAGGGTTTACAATGCAAGTAGGGTACCACTACACCACCAGGACCGATAAACTTGTACAGAAACTGCAGCAGCCAATTAATAAACCCAGACAGACCGAGTTCGCCTATTCAATGTTATCTCGCATTGAGAATGGCTTGTAAAATCAATTTACTAGAATGTAATTTAATTTTACTTTATTATTTTACAGTTTTCTTGTTTTGTATTTAAAATCTTCAGTAACAATTCCATAAAAATTACCTAAATTATTAGCCTATGTTTGTTGTCTATGTCAATATCATCATGAGATGTTTTCTGGTAAACTTAAATTCTTCCGAACTGAAACCTTTAAAAGAAAGTATGTACTAAAATGGAACATAGTCACACATTTTACATTTGCAGACGTAATAGATCAAACATGTTCAAGGCTGTAACCAGGAAACGATTCTAGGACATAAGATCTTCTATAGAGATTACAAAAAGTTCCCCAGATGTATCCAAGGCATCAACAGAAGTGGTTAAAAACGTTGCCTTTACCATTTGCAAAAGAATATCCTTTGTTAAGTGTTGGAGTATTGTCACCCGACAGTTGGAAAGCAATCTTGATTATACGCCAGACCGGCTGCAGACCGTAGCAGGAAAATCACACTTCTTGGTTTAATCCCATAATGTCGGTAGAAGAGAGAGGGTTGGTTGGTGACAAAACCTCCAGTGGTACGACTAGACCACCCTCCTAACGGGAGCAGCAAACCAATTAACGGAAAAGACACAAGGGTGAGGAGGAAACATGCGAAGGTCACGGGGGAAGGGAAATATCGGATGTCGCACCACCTTTGTGGAAAGGCAGGCGTTCTGAGATTCAAGATTTCTCCTAGTGGAGCTCAAACCCGTCCATTGTTTTTAACACATACAGTGTGTCTGGTAGAATGTGAATCTCTCGTACGCTAATACTGACCAAATAATCAATTTTATGTTAGATTTTATGTTAGAAAAAAAGTTTCAATACCCAATCACAGAATCACAAGTCGTTACGTTAACTTTAGGGTTATTACATTCCTATTCTATTACGACATGTATCGCCACGGGTGGCCGAGGTCGTTAAAGCGCAGACTCGTGAGCGGGAGGTCTGGGGTTCAGTTCCCACGAGGAACGTCCTCTCTGACAGGTTTTTTCTAGGTTTTCCTCAGTCCTCATAAATGGTAAATGTCGGGGAGGTTGAACGTAGGCCTGGAACGTTTCCTTCCTTTAAAAAAAAAAATTCCCAATTTGTTATTTCATCTTATGCATCATCACTCTCCACCGCATGTGGTGCGTCAATGGTTAAAAAGGGCGTCAAACACTGTTAAAAAATTACATGTGGGTTTTCTTCGCTCCACATTCTACTGTTATGCCGGTGCACCATACTTGAGAAAGGTAGCTTCGTTTGAGAATGAGACATGATTGAGGAAACCATTGTCATTATCAATGTGAGATAACAATGAATTGCGAACTCGGTCCGTCAATTTTTATATCTGGCTGCAACCTCTGCACAATTTGGATTTTGTATCCTATAAGTCGCAAGCTTTTGTGGACAACATCGTAAACAGTGAACTTTGGAATACCCAGATCTGAACCGGCCCGTCAATTGACTTCTGTGGGCCATGCAGAAAGGTTTACCTGACATCTTTAACTTTAGCTGCAGACAGTTTCCCTTTCTTTCTTAACACGAACCTGTTCCTAACAGCTGATTGACATTTCACAATAGTATGACGCTCTGGAGCATTTGTACCATATTCCTGACTGAATCTTCTCTACACTGCAATTGGGAACTTCAATTCCGTTAACCAATAACATTTCACTTTCTGTTGAACTGTGAATTTCGCCATTTTAACTCTATGTGTTGTCATCCCACGCTCAGGCTACTAACGTCATAATATTCATTGTTACAATACTTGGAGTATATAAGTATATATACTTATTCAGTATGTATTTGTGAATAATTTTAATTGTGTACTTGTTAATCTTTGGCGGTTTCGCGAAGAATTCAGCCATAATATGAACCTTTATTGGTTTATTTTCGAGTATCACAGGCTATGCATAAATTCGTGGCGTTTTTGACTGTGACAAAATATTTTACATAAATAGAATACAGAAATTTATCACAAGTAATATCCCGAGAGGGTCTGAGATTGCCGATAAATTCACGAACTCTAAGCTTAGACCCTCGAGTGATGTTTATTAGGATTACTTCACGAATGAAATAAGAATTTAAATATAATTCCTCTAAACTTGGCATTACAAAATTGTAATAATTGTATATCTGTACTTAACATTTTCAAGCAATCTTGCGACAGAAGAATGCCGATTATCAATAATGCCAATAGAGAAGAGCAAAAACACTGGTTTAGGACTATTTCATGAATAGAATAAGAATATAAGATATATATATATATATATATATATATATATATATTAAATTCGCGCACAGAACATTATAACGCTTGTTATACTTATGAATGTATAATTTATTCGTAAACGTGATACTGAAATGGACAAAAGTCGACTGTTACAATCGCTATCGTTTGAGTTTCTAATACCAACTGAGAGAGAAAAAAAAAAGATGACATACAGTGTCTCTATTTTTCTTTGTATTTTATGGTTTGGAATTCCTAATAAGATGAATTTGCATATTTGACGCATCAGTAAAACGCTTTTAAGAATCCCCATTTTCCGATGTGATTGTCGATTGTCCATACTTTTGTTGCTATCAATAGCTCCGCATCGCCTCTAGCAAAAGTGATCAGTGATGCGTGTTCAGTAAGTAGTGGAGTTATAAGAGTTGGCTACACTGACCACAAGACAAATGCACGTCGCGCGATAAAACGGATTTGATAATTTTTTTCGACAATTTCACTCCATAATCGGGTTGTGATCGGTTAAAATTAATTTTTTTTGTTTCATTGGTCGATTTTAAGATGACGTCACATAAGTGAAATATTTATATTCTCCTCCAATATCTAACTCTCTCCTATCGATGATCTTGGATAACATTCATCGATGTTGTTCAGGAGATAATCGATTATGAACAAGCAGAGATGCACAAACGGACACCAGCTGATTTTTGCTGTTTTCACTTAAAGTATGCAAAATCCATACACCAGATTTTTAACCTTGAAAAATGAATATAAATGTCACATGATGCTTTTATCCTAGCCTGGTGGTCTTTCCGAACGTAGTGAAAATCGCTCTCTTTAAAGTGACCCACTTTGAAACTTCAGAACCATTTTCTTCCTGTGCTTACGGCACAAATGTTTCGAGCGGCCTGTGCTGCTCTATTAAACTAAAAAATAAGCGCAAAATTTCTTCACATCTGGAAAATTTAAGGCGTATTTACTAGCACAACGCTCAAAATAACGAATGACAGTTGACAAACGGTAAAAATGTCCTACCAATGCAATACTGTGATAACGACAAAAGTGCTACAATCTTTTGCGTATATCAATCAATACCTATGGATTTACTAAGACTTAAAAGTATACCTTTTGAATTGATATTATATACAGGAAGCGACTAGGATGTTACACATACTGCAATAACGTGAGATCTTTGAAGGTTCTGTACAATACATTTTTTCGGATTTTTTTTCCCTCCATCTCAGTAGGGGCAGACACACCTAATAATTTAAAATATTCAATCACATCATTCCAATCTGTTCCTCTGTCTTTCTCAGTTTTTGCTAGCGCTTTTTAAGTACTTGATGTTTATTGACATGTTATAGGAAATAAAAACACCTGTCCTATGCAGGCTACACATGCAAAGCGATCTAAATAATAATTAAAATTGCCATAATCACAGACGGCTTTTTATATAGTAAATTATATACATTTTTAAATTGAAAAGCCTTTTATATCACGTTTAAAGACCAGAAAGAACGTTGGATAATGGAATTATGCTATAATAAGGTTCAAAATTGCTTTACTTAAGAACATTTTAAGCGGTGTTTCTAAGTATTTTTATTTTCGATCATGCAATGTTTATTTTCTGAACTTTATATAGGTACCTTTGTCTCTGAAAATACATACATAGGAGAATGAAACTTTGCACACATTTAGATATGCATAGATGCTAATTGTCGCATTTGTGATGCTTTTAAACTCGCTTTTAAAATCAACTTTTTAATTTGCACATTTTTAAATACTCTCGAAACTAATATTAATAGAAGTTGTTAATTTACTTAGGTAATTAGCTAAACATTCGTTGGATTTTTTATACGTCTACCTTAAAAAAATTATCTACATATGACTTTCCTTATACAAGTTCCAAACAAAAACATTTAGAGTCATTTTGCCTTTTTGAAGAATATGTTGATAATTGTTTACTTTTAAAACATGAGTTAACGTAACCCTTTTAAATTTTGAGGTGTTTCATGCAGTAGACACAAGATAATCTCATTCTGTAGATTTTAACATTTTGGCAGTTTCTGATTATAAGAGGTAATCTGCGATTTTAAGGTAATCTGTTATTTTTGCGTCAATAGCAGCGTCATAACAGTACAACATTGCAGATACAAGAATCAAATACGTTGTGCATTTGTTTTAATAACGATCTTCAACTGTTGTGTTGCGTTTGTTTAATAGTTAATTCAGGTGTTTGTTTATCTTTGAATGTGAAACAAATGACAGCAGTTTGTAAGATGGCACAGTTTAGCAATACAAAATAACTTGAACAGTTACTCATTTATACTGAAAAGCATCGTAACGGAACTGCAGCGGCACGAATCTATCTAGAAAGGTTCCTAAACAGATCCTATGGTGTTTATTAACCTGTGACAAATGTTTACGTAAGTAATTTTGAATAGTTTCAAAAAATAATTTAATCTCAAGGTTTCGTGTTTACAAATGTTCAAATTATGACTAATCCCTTAATGGCAGCTCAGAAGCGAAGCAATTAGCAGCAGAATTGAATTCCTGCGCTGCAATATTGTGCAAAATTAAACATTGATTAACTTAGGAATAAATAACAATATGAAAAATATTGTTTAAACAAATGTCCTCATAAAAATACGATCTTTTTAAGGTTAAGAAGAGAAAAACCATCGATCCCCTTCGCTTCATTTATGCAGCAGTTAAAATGAACGCTACATATTTTCTGCCGCGCTATTTTCGCAGCCGTTTGCTTAATGATGCGTTGTGGCACGCACCATCTACGTTTATTTCTGTGGAGGTGTTAGGTTGGCAGTGCCGACATGTGGTAGGCACGAGCCGCGCTTAGCTAACAAGCCACTGCTTTCTGTTAATTGGGGGTTCCCTTTTCAGTCATACCAACCGACATTCTACACGGTCCCTCCCTTTCCCCTACACACCTGCGAAATGTTTTTCAACCTCGTTAAACCAGCCACTTCTGTTCATTCGAAACGCTAGAAGTATCTGTCATTATCTCAGAAACATTACCACGGGATAAGGCCTCTTATTTCTATGTATATTGCTTGACTGTAAATGGCAGTTGTTTTTGCTTAAGTTTCGTCAAGAACCAAACGTATAATTTACCATATCGATTAGCCTCGTAAAAAATAATTTAAATGTATTTTCTTGTGTATTAAAGTAAGAGTGTATTTTGCTATTTTACCGTAAATTGCTGTTCTTACTATGAAATAGAAGATGAAATGATAAATAGTTTTATACTCAATGTTACACCTGATGTAAGGCTTTGAAACTCGATACTATAATTCTAAATATTATCTGTGAGTTTGCAATGACAATAAATAATACTATAGTATTATTATGTTGTTATATCGAAAGATATTTTGTTAGTCCGTCCTGGTGGCTTAATGGTAACCATACTTACCTCACAAACCCAAGAAGGCAGGTTCAAACCTAGTCAGTGTTATGTTTTTAGGTAGTAAAAGTCGAAAGTATAGCTTCCTTCTGAAGCTAAGTAAAGCAGTTGGTCTTGTATTATGATTTACGGCACGTAATGGAACCTTAGGCTAAAAAAAGAGGCCTCTGAGCAAAATTTATCGGCCGCTTGGCGCCTCGAATTGAATGGGACGCTGGTAACCTGAGAAAACGTCCGTAAATAAACCAAATTAACAATCTCTAAAGAAATGTGACAATTATTTATTATTAGTTGCGCACAGAAATACATGTGTTCAGGTATCTGCCAAAGGTAATCGTGAAAATGGGCGAAATGTATATTACTAACCCATACATACACAAGCATGCCAGACTGGGCACAAAGAGGACTGTTCTTTAAGAACAATTCTTGTGCTCATTCAGGAATCGAACCTGGGGCCAAGCACAGAAGTGGCATAAAATTAGTCACAAAAGCTATTGCTAGTTGCTTTAAAAATATTAATGTACATTTCTCTTAACATATGATAAGGACAGGTTAATTATATTAAAATATATGACAACATACTTCTTTAATTTACTATATTGTATTTTAAATTATTTTACAGTTTACATAATACAAGTAACAATCACATCACAACATCACATTATTTTTACATTGTCAGCTAACCAAATACACTATCATATTAATAAGTCTTGTTTCTTTGTTATTTGAAGAAATTAGAAGAAATATTCAATAATATTCTCTCTTACCTTGCTTTCTCTCAGAATTTAAAATAAATTACAAAACAATAAACAACATAAAATTGCTTTATAATATCTCATTTGATAGAAACAAAAAAATTATACAGGTTTATATAATACTTCTATATATTTAAGATTGCTTTTAAGACCTATTGTGTGCACTCTTTCACATTACTTTCAGACCTTATGTACATTATTAGTTTAAGAATTATCGCACATGAGTTTTTGTTCACTGTGATTATATAGTAACAATGTTTGGCACCACACACAAAAGTGATCCAGTTGTTACGTATAGTTGTACGCTTTTTGTGTATCAGCTTTCTCCCTTTCTGAGGAATAATACAGTCAGTGATAGCAATATCGTAGATGGGATGGACAATGCCCAGTCAAATCACTTCATTTCTAAGAGGCGAACAGCAATTTAGATTCATCTTGACATAACGCCTTCGATCGATAATGCACTGCATTCGTTCGCTGCTGTGTTCCGATTTGGCTTGGCGTGCCCACCCCTGTCGCAGAGCTCTCGTGCATATATGGATTTTTTTAAGTGAATGCTATTTTATAATACCATAAATTAAATTCATTTTTATTTGATAGTAGGCATTTTACTTTAAATATTTTGGATATAATTTAAGTTATAACAAATCAAACAGGTTTAGACAATTTTGCGGAACAGTTCAAAGAGTTTTGAACCACAGTATGTAAAAGTAAATGTTACTAAATTTATATATTATTATAGAATAATCCTTACTTTTATATGGATGTGAGTGCTGGACTTTGACAGCAGATCAGCTGAATCAAATAGAATTAGCAGATAATGAAAGTATTATGTTGTATATCAGGATATAAATTATTTGATCATAAAAGAAATATTGATTATTAGACAAGAACTAAGAAATGTGCTCGTAGACTCAATATTCATGAAAGTGAAAACAAATTGGAGAGATCACATCCAAAGGACGCCTCATCTTAGAATGAGCAAAGACCGCTTTATATTAGAACATTAATTTATTTTACTAACATGTTTATTGTAATGTGTTTTAGTGTACTTTACTCCCACCCCTTCTGCTAGTATACTTTCACGCAAGGTTGTACGTGTATCAAGTTGTTTTGTAGTCATAGTAAACAATGAGTGCATGGGTATAGAACGGGAGGAAATGTGGTCGAGTTTTCTACTGAAAGAGAGAGCGTACACATTGCGAAGTTTACTTCTCACAAGTAGATTGCCCATCTAAATCAATGTATCGATGTGGATCGGGCAGAAATTAAGTATAATACAGCATTATAAGAACAAGCGTTTCTTAATCGTTTTCAGCTACGAAGAACGAAGGTTGGAATTGGCAGGAAATACAGCTTAACGGAATGTGAACAACAGTTTGCTTTGCGTTTTCATTACAAATATTTCGTAGGAATGTCATTAATCCCATAGATAAATGTTCGAGCATCAGGGTGTACAGTAATAAAGAGAGATGTCAGACGCCCAACAAAGGTGACAGATGATGCTAGTGTAGATGCTAGAGAAAGGAAGCAGCAAAGTCCTAATAAGTCAATCAAGATACTAGTTGCAGAAATTGGGGTGGGGAGGGGTTCTTACGTAAATGCTCTACAATTCTCAGGAAAAAATTAGGAATTTTCCCTACAAAGTGTCTGTAGTTCACGAGCTTCAAACAATTGACTTCATGGCGAGAGTCCAGTATTGCCATTGGTTTCAAAAATACATAGCGAACGAGGTGCTTAACCTGATCTTTCATACAGCATCTCTCTGAGTATGTGAACATTCAGATATTCCCAGTACACACTGCTCAAAACAAATAGAGGGACAAAATTTTCAACACGCGTACTGCTGCCGTAGGGTGGTAAATATTTTTACAGAAAGTTTAAATCTTTATTTAACAGCAGTGTACATCTTGTTTACTTCTCATTTCAAACAAGAATGCTGTAAGCGAAATGAAAGACAGTGTAAACTTAAGTGGAAACTTCTCAATTAATTTCAATTTTGCACATCAAGGAATGTTTCAGTATCTGGTATGGGCTCCATATGTTTGAATTACTGCTCCACATCTTCGAGTCTTGTGGGCAGCCCCTTCCTCCAATTGTTCAATGAGGGCATCTACAAGCTGTCGAAGAGTCTGGGGGACTATAGGGCTGTCTCGGACTCGTTTCTCCAGCTTATCTCATAAATGCTCAACGGGGTCAAGGTCAGGACTCCTAGCAGGCCATACAGTGTTTGAATTTGGAGTTCGTGTAGGTTGATGGTAGTGGCTCTTGCTGTATGCACTCTAGCATTGTCTTGCTGCAAATCAAACTGGGGCCGCATTCTGACTGCAATAGGCATAACATACTCTAGTACCATTTCAGCATTAAGTCAGTTTCTGACCGCTATAAGGTCAGTTCGGCCATCAATAGTGATGTCACCTCACACCGTGACTAACCTACCACCAAACCTGTCCCTTTCTTGTAAAACATTCACCATGGCGACGATACCTCACACTGTTAGAGGAAAGCGAGATTCATCTGTAAACAGCACATTGTCCAGTCACGAAGATGCCAATTCCTGTGTTCCTACGCAAATCTCAATCGGGCTCTCTTGAGAGCAGGCTCTATGAGGCCTTCGTGGTCCTCTCTAAGTCTGCGCCGCCACATTAAGTCAGCAGTCAATCCACGAATAGTTCAACCTTCCTGCAGCAATGTGACCGGCCGCTCGAACAGTTTCTAGCTCATGTTGACTATGTAATTGTAAACAAACAGTACAAAGATGAACCCTTCACCTATAGGCACTAGATGTCAGTTTCAAACAACGCTAATCGTTGAACGCCACTTTAGTTTTCAACATTGTCATTAATTTCGGCTTACAACGTCCTTGTATGAAATAAGAAGTAAACAAGATGTACACTGCTGTTAAATAAAAGTTTAACTTTTTGTAAAACAATATTTACAATCTAAACCCAGCCACGGCAACAATACGTTTGTATCTTTAATTGTTTTTAGCAGTGTAGCACAGAAAATCCAAAAGAATTTGTTGAGACATCATTGCAACCATTGAAAGTTGTAGTGTGGACTGCCATGCCATAAAGAAGAATCATAGGACCAGGACCCATATTTTACGATATAACTGTTAGTGCTAATGTGCACAAAGAAGTTCTGGAACAAGGCCTCGATGATGCACTGCATCAGGTACATTTCCAACAAGATGGGGCTACTGCACTGCAAGTACTAAAATAGCGTTCTTGGAAGAATTCTATGACAACATGTTAATATTCGCAGGATTGTGGCCCTCGTTGTTGTCCGATGTGAGTCTTTGAGTTATTTTTATGGAGTTATTGTAAAACAGATGTGTATGCTAAACGTGCAACAAAAGAAGAACTAATAATCGCATTCAACAAACAAATATAATTCATAGAAGATGCTTAAAGCTGTTTTCGATAATATGCATAAAAGAACTGAAGCCTGCATTGAAATGAACGGAAACAATTTTCAACAATTTGTTTAAAAGTGAGAAACTTATTTGTGTTTCAATTTATTTTAAATCCCTATATTGAGTGCTAATATAGTGTGCACAGTACACTTTGCATAATGAATTCGCCACGATGAATTAAAAAATCCTTATTTTTAGTGCTGTCTACTGTCTGGTGATTAAATAAAGACATGACAAAATGATCGAAATAAAATTTACTTCTAATGCAAATGGATACACTCCTTTTTTTTCCCTACTATATCTGAAGTCTTTTGTTTAAATTTTGGAATAGCAAGGAAGGGAGTACCTAACAGTGTTTCCGTGTTCTAAAATATAGTCAGGTTATTGTTAAAAATATTAAATTAATTTAATAATACTCTACAGAAAGAAGAAATATAGATCGACCATTGAAAAGATGGCACGGCCCTTTTTGAGAGGAAACAGGACATAAGGCCTTATCCTTGATGTCTATTAATTATTATTATTATTATTATTTAATCACCAGGGCTTGGGCGTGGTTTCTTTCCGCCTGTAATATATTTCGTTAACCTATATAACAAAAGTGAAATATTTTTTCTCTGTAACAGCTGCATCAATAATCCATATTGCAAGGGTGATGTGAAAAGGATTTTTTTTTCAGATTTTTTGCTTGTAATTAAAAATTACTCTTTCTTTTAAAGGTTACAATGTTTCTTTGGAACTTCCGTTTATGTTACATTTTGAAAACAAGAGCATTGAAATATTTTTAACAAAACATTTTAATACGATCTTCAAAATAGTCTGCATCACACGTCTGAAAACGTTTCGGTGTGCTGGCTACTTCTGAGCGGTTTAAATCTCTCAGATCGTTCTAAACATTTGATTAAAACCTGCTAGCCCCTATATATGAATGATATTATCTTGAATTCTAAAAAACAGCATATATTAAAATTAAACATTTTAAATGCCCCAATGATTACGATGTTAAGGTATTTATTAGTCTAAAGAGCATCGATATTAAGTACGAAAATTAGCTATGGCAGCCGTTACATTTTCATAATGCCTAGCTGCAATTTTATACAGTTTTTTTTTTAAATTATCGAAGGGTATCATTACTGACCACCCAGCTATTTGATAAATTCCCGATATGGGTTATTGAATGCGTATCAACCAGTTAAAATGTTTGATGATCTCATAACCAAAGTATGAATCTTTATAACTTTATAAATACAGTCAAGAGTAAATCATGGCTTTCTTTACTATCTTTTTAAAGTACTTAAGAGGACACTGAACACTTGAAATTCAAATTTTGGGGTCACATTGTCATTTTTTTCCATGTAAAAATGAATATTTTACAGAGTGCACCTTTAGATACCAAGGTAATTTTGCTAAACTCGAACTGGAAAAGGGTTAAAACGTTCTTTCTTCTAGTGCAAAGGGGCGTAGCACCTTAGAAAATGCCATTTTTAATCTGAAGTAAATTTTGTATGTGTGTCAACTTACTTACATCTCCAGAAACTCATCCTTTATGATAAATAAAAATCAATTGTAAAAGAAAAACGTCCCTTAGCTACCACTAGTGTAAAAGAATGGACGGGGATAAAAGTAACAACCCGAGGAAAAGCTGCTAGAGTTTTGAAGGAGACAATTTGCTAATTATTATAAGGGGGGCATGTATTGTGTAATGTACTTGATGCAATAAAATGAAGGATACTATATTTGCAACACTGTATCACTGCAAGAGCAATGATGAAGCACCAAAGCACTTCAAATATTCTACGCGTGATGTTTCTGTAATGCAAACACCAAAATCCCATAAGACAGAAGTTCGCACACTTGAATATGTCTGTTGTAACCAAAATAATTCCAAAATACCAGAGACTGACCAGAGAATTTTTTTCGGCCATTCCTTTGGAATGGAAGTAAAGCCGTGGGTCCCGTGTCGTACATTTACGGTACGAAAAAGAACCTCAAGCCTGAAAGAGAGGCCTCTGAGTAAAATTTGTCGGCCGTTTCACGCCCTGAATAGAATGGGACGCTGATGATCTGAGATGTTAAAGAGATCCGTTAATAAAGCAAATCATCTGGAGTAAGTACCCAAAGGAGGTGTTAGTCTGCAAAATAAGAAGATTGTTTTGGCTGTAACAGAAGCTGTTTCACTAGTGAATCAATGGCATTATCACAGAGAATTAGTCAGAATCTCTGAAAATTCTACAAAAATATGAGCAGACGTCGAGACAGCCTCGATGAAACAATGCATCAAACTATCCTTGCTGAAGGAGAAAGAAGAAGAGCAACCAGAATGGCCAAAATACACACAAGGGAAGCAAAGAAGCAGAGAGAAGGGGATAACTCTGGTGCATTTTGGTATGGTAAGTTCGTGGTACAAAGTTTTTAAAAATTTTACGCCTGTTTTTCTTCAGTATGGAACAGAAAGGCTTCTGCAATGGGACCATGTTTTCACATCTGGCTGGACTTTTATATGTGAAGGAGCAAAGTCTGGAAAAGGTCTCTGTAATTTTTCCTGGCAGTGTTTATAGTCGTATAAAATCACCGTACGAGTCACCTATTTTATAGCAGCAGGAGCGCACGACCACCATTAACATTTTGCAACAGTGGTGCGCGCTAACTTTCTCTATCGTTACTAATTAAGACTTGCCCTTTCTAGTGCTGCCAACAGATATAACTCTGACAGTAGATTTCAAATCCCGAACATTAAATAGGTTCTAAAACTTGGCAATAGAAAGAGTTAGTCTCTGTAGACCCTTGAGGTCTTCCAGAATTTAAAGCACTCACAAACCTTACCAAAAATCTCAAGTTTGTCCTAAAATATATAATTACTTTTTTTCATTCTGAGCTGAAATATTACAAAAAATCCATACAATTAGCATGATTATATTTTTGTTTTCCCTTGTAAGGATATTGCCAAGTATAAGAGATACAAAATTAATTTTTATAGTTTTAATTTTACAGAAAAGGTATTTATTTAAATAAAAAAAATCTAAAACGCTAGAGCGAAAACTTATAATGATGGATGTCGTAACAATGGTCTAATCCTAGTTGTCGACGGTGTAAAGTTTAAATTACAGATGTGTTCACAGTGAAAAAAAAAAAACAAAACAAAAAAAAAAACAAAAAATTAAAAATTTGACAAACAATTTTTAGTCCAAAATTGGCATTTTGACTTTGATAACATATTTATATCTTCAGAAAATTTTAGAGTACTAATGTGTTGAACGTTTTCTCTTGAAACATTTTCAAGAATCAGAATCTCCGATATTGTAGCAAGAGCCATTTCCGTGAGAAAGGCAAGTACCTTCTAAAAAGTTAGTGGGAATCTTCTGTCAATGTATGGAAACGTAGTGCAGTTCTTTAATTGCCACTACCAAATATTAACTTTAGCTGACTGCCTCGATGCATTTCTTTCCTTTCAATTGTTCATAAACAGTGAACAAGTTGTACCTAGCACCACTTCGGCAGTAAGATACTTGTACTTTAGAGATAGTCTTGTAAAGTCTTTGCCAAAATGTTTTTGAGCAGAGTATATTTCTGGAGCGCAGAAAGCTATATATGGAATTTGTCTTGAATCCGCATCTTTCTGAGATATAGTTGAAATCAGGCGGAGAGTTTGGTACTTCGACCTTCAGCAACGTCTAAAGACTAGTAAGATGCTATCTTTTCTTCCCAACAGCGTCCATTACGCTTTGATTTTAACAAGTCTACAGCGAACAAAGCACTTCAATGAAGATCCTTGGTGAGGCAGGTACTGAGATGGCATATCTTCACCAGAAGACGCTACTTCAAGTTGGCCTCCACAGCAGCAGCCTGCTCCTCCTCTTCTCTGGTCATTGGGACGGTGCTGTGGTTGTAGAGACCCTGGGCCATGAGCTGAAGCGCTAGGGGGTTCTTCTGTCCGCTCGCCTTCTTGATTTTGGCTCTCTTGTTCTGGAACCAGATCTTGATCTGAGCCTCGTTGAGTCCGAGCTCCCGGGCGAGCTCCGTACGTCGTCGCTCGGTCAAGTAGCGGTTCTCGGTGAACTCGTGCTTGAGACGTGCCAGCTGTTCGCCGCTGAAGGCCGTCCGCGGCCGCTTCTCTTCCGGCTTTTTATCCTTGCGCTTCATCCGCCGCGATCGAGGACCTGCAACACAATTCAACGTCTGCGTTACCAAACATACAACTCAGTAATCTGCTCAAGAAACACATCAATTACTCCAAAATCTCTTGTTCTAAAATGATCAAGGGTCTACAAGTCAAATGATACCTTTTTGGAGAAAAACTTCAAACTAATCATATATAGATAATTTTTAAAAATTGTACAGTTTTTAGCAACATATTTGTTTACGGTTCTTATGCTTTACTGAACACAAAGCCTGTAACTCATATTATCAAACCGTTTCAAAGTTTTAGTATTCATTCAGATAGTTGGACAAAACATTCCTTCAACGCTGAATCAGCTAACGTGGGCCTGTTGAATGGTCAGGTCGATCTCATGATTGCATCATCGCATCCCCATTGTGAATGAGCTATGTTCAAATATCACATATGAACAATAACACCTTGTCATTCCCTATATGTTGAGATTTTAAAGTAATATAATATTTTAAACTTAATTTTAAACCACTAAGACCGGGTTTTAGAGGGTATAATGCCATTTATTTTAAATGTGTCATAAAAGAAATATATGAATTACATGAGGGGCATGTCTTCTTTTGGAACAACACAGTGCAATACAAAGTAAATATCAAACGCTTTCTTTTTGTGTAAACTTTTTCTTTTTAGTTTGTTTGATATTTAAGTCAAATGCGCACAATTTCGCGCTTAATACAAAGTTGAGGATGACGGTATCGTGGTAAAGGTACATAAAACTACCCTCTCGAGGTTTCACTTACTTATCTCACCACTTATTACAGCAACCTTAAAAATCGGCGAGAAAAATATCAAAGATAAAAAAAAAAAAAAAAAGCACAATGTTCCGCAATCATTATAATAATGATGCTATAAAACACAAATATAAATCTAGTTTTTAACTGTTATGACCGCTATTAGCCTCAGATAAGTCCACAAACATTCCAAATACCCAAGCTTAATGCAACACCATTATGACTACGCTTATTGAAAAATCTACTCAAATTGGTAGGTAATTCATGGCAAACGCGAGCATACCGGTTTCATAATTCATGAACAATTTCGTGGGAGGGCACGTGACGTCACGCAAAGGTAATAATGCGACCAGTTTTATTCTTCAACTTTTTTTTTTGTTTACGATTATAGAGCAGTTGCATGGAACAGTTCAATTCTAAATAGAGATAGCGCTGCTGTTGCAGGAAAGGGGAGCTACTTAAAGTTAGTGCAAGGGAGCTCAAAATAGATATTTTTATCAACGTTGCAAAAACACCCGTTTTGAAAAAAAGTTCAAAGTCATTGAATTATACATTAACCAAGATAATATAAACGTTTTTGTTCCGTAATTATTAAAGAGGACGCTATAAAAGTTTAAACACGTGGCTTCCATATGGATGATCCTCTGATAAAATGTTCAGTTATCGAAGCAAGTATAAGAGTTGGATAAACATAATTGCAACAATGATATAAAAACTAATAATCGCCCGTCTTATATTAGGAGAGTGGAAAATGTACATCTTTATATTTGGTTGTATTTTGTTCTTAATTCTTATATTTTCTTCTTAATTATTTTAGGGTGAAGGAATACCCATTTAAACAAAAAATTGTTTTATTAAGCGCCTTAAATTATAACAATAGAAACAAAAACTTTAACTCTGGCGAGAAAAGTTACAAAGGATGTAAAGCAATGGCAAGTTTTATTTTAACTGTAAGTGCATTTTTCGTGCTTGAAATATAAAAAACTGCATTTTAATATCTGGCGTCACCCTCTCTTGCTTGAATAACTGTATTCATACATCTTGGCTTACTTTCGATCAGGTTAGCCATGTCTTCTTGAAGAATATGCTCCCATTCTTCAAGAAGTGCTCGCCTCAACTCCTGTAAAGTCTCTGTCAGCGGCTGTCTTGTCTTAACACGCCGTTCCAGCGTGTCCCACACGTTTCAAGCGGATTCATGACGGGACTCCTTGCTGGCCATGGTAAAACATGGATTTCCACTTCTTGAGACAATCTCTGACCACGTGGGCAAAACGCGGGCGTACACTGTCGTGCAATAAGAGAAAACTATCGCCAATAAATGGACCAAATGATACAACATGATTACTCAAACATTCGTTTATATACCTATCAGCTGTTAGACTTCCAGTTTATACTAAAATTAATTCAATATGAACAATCATAGACTCTCTTGTCCAAACATCACTTCACCATCTCCAAATGGTAACTTTTTCGGAAATGCAGCATTGTGCAAATAGCTCTCTCCACCTTCTCCAAACTTTTTCACACCCAGGTGAGCGCAGATTGAAACAGGACTCGTCTGTGAACAGAACACAGCTCTGTGTTCATTTCTGCAACCCCTTTGATCATTTGCAAAACGCAACGTTCGACTCAGTGCATTCTGAGCAAATTGGGATCAGTTGCAGGTATACTTGATATCAGTTCACTTGCTTTCAACCTTCTTCTATCCTTTTTGACCGAAATTGGGCGTCCGTGCATGTTAACAAATTGCTAGGCTACAGTCATAGCTGGCAGGTTGCGTTCCCTAAGAACTGTCAACACCATGTACCTGTCTTCATTTTGATTTGTAGCTCTCGTACGACCCAAACCTGGTCTTCTGGTATATTCTAGTGTCTCTCTAAACAGCTTGAGCTCATCTTCAGATCGCATTTTTTTAAAATAAAATGTGACAATCCTACTTATATTTACAACATGTAAAAATAAAGAAATAATGTTAGTGAAGCGCAAAATGGCTAAGACAAATTTGCTGTATCTGATACTTTCTCTCAAAAGTTGAATTGTATCTTTTAGTCGGATTCAATCGAATCCTTTTGAAAGATCAAATATAAATGCACTAGATTTCTATATCCGACCATCTGTCGTAATATAAAAATGGCATATATTGTACTTCTGCCTTTTTTTAAAAATTTTATTGTTCCTCTCTTATTTCCATGCACTGTTGAAGTATTTGTATATTGTCTTACTAAACAACTTTTGTACAAATAAAAATCCAAATTGAAATTTTTATTTGCATCAAATACTCTACCAAATTTTAAATCACATTTCAACATAACTTTCTGTATCAGAAGAGGTAGATTTCATGCTTTGAATTTTTAGCAGACAATAAAATCTAGTATAGTTACCACAGCGAATCACTAGATGGCATCAAGGGCGCCGTCTTAAGTGAACACAATGCATTTTATTCGAGTTTCCCCTATTATCTTTATAAACTGTTTGTCATAACTTCATTGATATCTTCTGATTGGCAGATACATTCATATAAATAATAGGCGTGGAACATTGCCCTGGACTAACCAGGTCGAGGAGGGTCTGTGAGTGGCTCTGAGTTTGATGCAATGTTTAGCGGTCATCATTGGCACATCTCGTTATATGAGAACAGAGCACAAATATTATACTTTTGAAAGAATTTCGAAAAAACTGTTTTTAATCCAAATTAGTGCTGTTCTGAAATTTGTTTAAACTTGCTCTTGTTTTAAACCCAACAAATAATGCAATGTTGTTGAGTTGGATAAACTTTGATACCAACTGTACTAAACTCTGCAACCCCTCGTCCTTCTGCCCCAGGTAGACACTTCATATCTCTCGCCACGGAAAGGGTATTGCAGCACCTCTAATTTCATGCATGACGTCACAAGCCCAAACATTCTTTTCAAGGCGCTTCTCCTTTTGTTGAAGGTTGTCCCCAGGAACTGCGGTTTGTTTGGACGTTATGTTGTCGCTACTTACAGCCTATCCTTATCCTTTTGTTGTTGCCTCGCATCGCCGTAACTTTTCCTGATTCTGTCTGGAAAACAGCGACTCAAGAAAGGAAGTTTTTTGTTATATTATCGTTACTCAAAACAGCTTCAAACACTCTGTTACAGAATTCAAGAGACTACTTTCAGATACTTTGAATTTATTCAAGGCTTAGAAATTTGTAATTTGATGAGTTACAAGTATTTGAAATTGTTTGAACAGCAATATTGAATCCCTCGTTAATGTAACATAAAGTAAGAAAATAGTCAATTCGAACTATGACAAAAATAAAGTAATTAATCGTGTAAATATATCTGCAGCTTTGCAACGTAATTGCATATAATCTAATGAATCTATCGTATCAACAGACACAACTGTGACTGATTTAATTTATTTATTTTAATGTTGTTCAATATATAGTTTTAGAGCTACGTGATAGCTTTGTGTTACACACTCCCCATCGACTGTTAATTTCCTTTTGCACAGATAGCCAGAATCTTTAAAATCGCATTCCATGAGCGGATAGATTTATTGAACTATAATTATGAACTTAGTCAGCACTACTGTGACCACAATTTGCATATAACACCATCGACAGATGAAACTATATTCATCAAGAGCAATATACAATGCTTCTAGAATATGTCATTAGCACTCGCGCTAATCTTACATCAAACTCTAATTTTTCCATCATAAAGAAAGGTTTCTTGTATACGATTTGGATTTTCAAACCACCAATAGTGTTGTAAGTGTTCACGGGACAATTTTGGTGGAACCACGTCTCGTATGAAAAGAACACAATCTATGGATTATTAATTCCTCAGTCAACGATGAAAGGAACCACTCACAACATCGCACACTTGCTACGGAATCACCATGTTGCAGACAATGGATACATGTACACTTTTAAGTTTGAGTTTTAACAGTTTTGTCGCTGTTACGTGAAGAAGACACTGAAACCCCAACTTGTTGTGCTAATTCCTATAATTATTTTGGTGGCGAACGTTCAAGATTAGAGCCAAATTCATCAAGTTTGTCTTGCGTTAAAACTGTACGTCTACGCGTGTATTTTTTGTTTTGCGCTGTACCAGCATTATCAAATTCATTTAGAAGATCGCAGTTCTGGAAGAAGATAGTTACCGAGTGAAATTCCGAATAAGTACCTCACAAACACTTCGAGCTGATTCGTGTTTATAACAACATTTACACATAATAATAAGTTGTTTTAAATTCTTCACGAACAAATGTAGACTGCTAGGAAGTTCAAGACAGGCGGGCAGGCAATCGGCCGTGATTCAGGAGGGGAGCTGGCCTTAGCCGAGATGTAAAAACCTGTGCGAGCGATGAGGACATATTCTGGAAGCCCGGTGTGTGCAGATTTCCACAGTTTCTTCGGATGCAATATAAAAAAACTAACATTCAGAAAGTACACATGTTTTAAAAGTTCCAGACATGTTTTTTACCTTAAGAAAACACTGCGCAATTTTGGTAGAAAGTATGTTAAAAATCACGCACAGGATGTCAGAATAAATTGATTAGAACCATTTAGGGCACAGTATTATATCATCAGCACAGTAGATAATATACAATTAAAAGGATAATTGCCTAGAGAACCTCTTACAGTTATTTATCATTTTATTAATTAACAACGTAAATAATGAAATATTTACGACGTTTGTATTATGGTAAACAACCACATGCTTTTGTTGGCCTCGCATCTCAGCTTTCGTTGGATAGAAAATAGGAATCGGGATAAGGTGGCTCTTTTGTTATTAAATATAAATGTTGCATTGTCCTGACAGTTTAGACCTTAGAATAAACGAGTTTATAATAAAACAAATGAAGGGACAGTCTTACAAATGCAACAGCCATGCTCGCAATTTCACTGTTCGTGTGTGTACCGCACAGTGCGGTTCGGCAGTGAGTTTCCGTGGAGGATTCAGAGATTGAGATCCGAGAGTTTTACGAGCCTGTAAAATAAATACTACTTGGTAGCTATAGAGGAACCTCTTGAACTGTTATACATCGTATAGCAAGCAATTGAAGCGTGTTGGAGGCGATGAAAAGAGCGTTTGGATAAGGAGCACTTCGCCCCACAACTACTGGATGATAGGATTAACTGAGGGATTTGTAACACACATACGTGATCCAATTCAAGTTTTCTCTTCTTGTCAAGAAGGCTTAGAATCTATAACACCTTACGCAAAAAGTATGTATGTGCTCAAAAGAGTGTAAAATTACTTTCAGCGCTGTGATTAAAAAACTTAGCAACCCGTTTTAGACCTAGCATAAACCGAGATGAATAGGATCATCAAATAAGCAAATTCGAATTTAAAACTTTGTTATTTTGAGCAGTGGATCACGTTTAAAGCAGTTTTGCTATCGAGCGTCAAATTTTGAATCTTTCTTCTATTGAGTGATCGTTTTTCCTAAAGTTTTGTCTCTTATTTAAAAGAACAATCCTTTGAAACGTAGGAAAACTATAGCTAAATTCATATTTATTCAGTAACTAATGAACATTCATCACTGCTATCATTTGCAGCGTCCCTCGGCTAGTTAGAGATAGCATTTATTATATTATTTTGTATTATCTGCTGCCAAAGGCAGTATCATTTACAGTGATGAGGGTTAGGGTCTTTTGTATAATTTATTACATCGCTCTGTTGTTACTTGCGCCTGTTAACATTGTAGAGAATCTGTGGAAACATGTGTTGAGGTAAATTTGATAAAAATTTAACTTGAGCACTGGATATAAAGGTTGTCAAGTTTTATAAACAATAATTTATAAAACACTAATACAATAAATAGAAACTGTTAGCAATTAGAACTTTCTACCAAAAATCCCATTAGCTACAAAAATTGCTTCAAAATAGGTTACAAAGAATGGACTTGCAAAGTATACATACATCTCGTAGCAGGCAAGTTACATAATTCATTTGAGCAGATAATATATAACTCTCGTAACATATCAACCGATATCTCACACAGTTCTTTATAACATTAGAACCCAGTACATGCAAAAACAAATGGCATAATTTCTCTTGAGAATGTTAATATTAAAACCTTGAACCAGTTACATTATAAATATATAAGATACAAAAACCCTACACCAACCTGGATCACCAAAGTAGGCAAGAATTTCTAGAGGACAGCCGAAACAAATCCCATTCCCCGGGAACTTCTTACTTACGTCCTATAACTTTGGCAGCTCAGAAGAGTAGATGAAGTAATCAGCCCCGACTGTTGAAGACACGACATGTGTTTACAAACGAAATTCACGTTGCACTACCAAAGAGTGTCAACCAGCGTCGTCCTTTTATGAAACAGTTGCACAATCATTAATTATACAAAAGTATTACTTTTGGTCTGAAATTTGGTAGGCTATTTTGCTGCTACCACATAGATGACATTTCTTCCCTGCTTTCATTGAGATTATATAAATTCTAAGGTGGTTTTAGAACAAGTCTTGATCTCCAAGATATTCCACAACTTGTAGTCCAAAGGGTTCAGATCTGGGCTACTCGAGGGACAGTCTTACACAGTAACGAATTCTAGAACATCTTTCTGGTTCATGTTTGAGCTCTCTGTACCTTGTAAGTCAAACTTGAGTCTTGTTGAAAGATCTAGTGCCTTCTATTAAAGAAAGTCACATTCAAGAGCCTCAGATGTTTTCTTTATGACTTGGTTTTTGATAGAGATAGAGAGATATTACATCTTGGCATGGCTCTCCTCACCAAATCATTTCTGAATTAGTGGAATTCTCCTTTTATCGAATATCTGTACATATTATATAGTTTTCTTCCTCGTCATTAGTCTAAGAGTTGGAAAGTGTCGTTGTATGCTTTTTGTTCATGCTTATATTTTCATGAAGTTCAGACAAGCAAATGATTAAATTTATTTATGAGAGACTTTTTTTTTTTTGGTTGATTTATTTATGGACGCTCTTCAACATATGAGGTCATCAGCGTCCCATTCAACTCAGGGCGTGAAACGGCCGACAAATTTTGCTCAGAGGCCTCTTCTTTCAGGCTTGAGGTTCTTTTTCGTGCCGTAAATGTACGACACGGGACCCACGGCTTTACTTCCCTTCCGAAGGAAGCCATACTTAGGATTTTTACGCCCGAAAAAATCCATCGATCCAGGTTTATGAGAGACGTTCAATATATGTATCTCCTTGTAGTATTACTTTAATTTTTTAACTTACACATGAAAAGTGTACCTTTATGGATATGTGCATTATTCGTTAACTTCTCTACTTAATCTCCACGAATATTGTGTCTATCGACACGGATGACCGAGATCGTTAAGGCAAAGTCTTAAAGGCAGAAGGTCTGGGGTTCTATCCCCGCTAAGGCAATTCTCCCTCACAGAGATTTTTTCTTCCCAGGTTTTCCCTTGTTCTCATAAATGGCGGAGAGGTACCCTCTCTTGAATGAAATCTTTTTCTATTTATCATTTCATCTCACTTATCATCAGTGTTCATCACCTATGGTGTTTCAGTAGTAAAAATGGGGATTAAATACTATTTTATAAATAGCGCCATTTGTCCTAGCGCTGCTGTGTCTAGTGGTCTAGTGGTCTAGTGGTAACCATACTTCTTGCCTCCTAAACCCATGATCGTGGGTTCAATCCCGGCCAGGATCGATGGATTTTTTCGAGCGTAAAAATCCTAAGTATGGATGGCTTCCTTGGGAAGGGAAGTAAAGCCGTGGGCCCCGTATTGTAAATTTACGACATGTAAAAGAATCTCAAGCCTGAAAGAAGAGGCCCCTGAGCAAAATTTATCGGCCATTTCACGTCCTAAATTCAATGGGAGGCTAATGACCTGAGATGTTCAACAGCATCCATAAATAAACCTAATGAGCAACAAAATCCTAGCGCTGCTCCAGCTCATTGAACCCTTCTGCGGAAAATGACGGGTTCTTTCCACGGCTTCCTTGACATCCCCATCCGTTTGCAAGCGTCGCCAAATCAGCTACGCTATGGGTGCCTCAATCGTTCTAATCTACAGTCTACGTGTTTGTGCGATCGAGCATTTTCGCCTAGTAGGATGATACCAGCTGATAGTCGGCTAAGGGGCGTGTGTTTAATTACTGATTTCAGACCCCCCCCAAAGACTGATAATACTGGACGGCAATAATCGTTGCAGAAAGTCAATGAGAAGGACACGCTTACATCCCAGAAATCAGTCACAAGCACCTCTCCTGTGTTGAATTTTTTATCGGATACTTCCATTTCATCGATAGTTATGTGATGAACAAAGCTTTCTTCCCATGTCACAGTGCTCATGAGGAAGGCATTGTGGTATTAGACCAAAGGCTATAGCCCATTATAGTATGACGATGGTTAGGAGGGAGTTGACGAGGATCCAAATGGTGTCCCAAGCCCTCCTGGATGAGATTGTTAGCTGTTCTAGTGGTAATCCCTACAGAATTCAATCTCTTAGCCATAATCTATTGTACAAATGCAGTCAAAAAGACAATAAATAAACAGCATTAAAATACAATACCTAGTGCCAACGACATAAACTAAACTAAACAAAAATAGGTGTATCCTTTTTGCACTGTTTCATGCTTTCTGAACTCCCGTTTGGAGTATATTTAGGATGTTATCTTTGTGTACAGTTTATGCAGAATAACCAACCCATGTAATACATCCATGCAATTAAATGATTTTTACAAAATTTTGAACATGTGCCATTTCTGTATTGCCTGCCTCAGTTAAACTTTTTGTCGTTCATAGAAGTTACTGTGACTATCAGATGACTACGTTGAATAAGAACAAGTGGTAGCTCCTGGCCTGAATCATAGGGGAAGCTCTTTTCACACAAAATACTTCATATTTCAATGGTATTCTGATTTTTCTGGAGCTATTTTAATAGCAGCGCGCATTTCAAATGTTCAGCTGAATTTAAATGCTTATGCAACAACCGATTGATATTCAGTATGTCACAAAATGTCTGTTTTATTTCAATAGACAAGGACAACAAATCAGTTTCTGCATGTAACAACTACCGTTCAACTATACCATGAACTTTTAAAATGTCTGTTGTAGTATATCACACCTTTCCTTTCCACTTTTTGCACTGACACATAAAGAATCGCCTTTGGTCACCCATTAGTGACACACTCAGTACAAATGGCGTTTGTAGCACAGCACACGCTATGCTATTTTGCGGATTCCATATAATTCACAGCAGCTAACTTTAATAAACACGTCTGCGAACACTTTATATAGACTGTTTTCACACGGTGAACGGAAGTGACCAAAAGTGGTGTTAAGGGGACGAAAAACATTCCAACACCAAAGAGAGGGGTGGTTTTCAAGGTTTGCAAAAGGTTTTAAAGAGTGCCAATGAACCATTGAATAGCCTCTACAAGGAGTCTTTCTCCCCAAAAATATTCAAGGCGATAGCTTCGCCGTAGACTAGAAGCAGGTTGTATAACACATGCATACAGTCCAAGTTTTATGACAACCAGCTGTACATCAGAGAGCAGAAAAGAGCTGCTCCGGCACTTGGACAGGAGGCTTTACATCTTGAAAGAAAAGCAACCATCCTTTTTCTTATCAGAAGAATATTTCATCTTTCTGTGTTTCTGTCGCAGTAACTTCTTCAGGGCTGCTTCCGCTCTGCGCAGGATATTTGAAAACAAAAATGTTTAAATAGAAGCCAACAGAATGTTAGAATGTACTAGAAAACAGGTGAAGTTGCCTTTTACTAGCTCTGCCTGAAAAATCGCTCCTGAATTAAGAGAGTACATTCTAAGGATGATTTCTGCGCCTCATTTATGGAATGTTTTCTCGAGTAATATTCATAGAGACTTTTTTTTTTTAAACTGTAATAGACTGAGAACGAACAGAAATTATCTGAGAGAGAAGCTTGGCCAAAGTATTCCTGCAACTTGTCTGTGCATTGCTGATAATTGAACCAAAGAAACACAAAAAGAACGTATTTTTTTTCTGCGATATTAATCGCCGTAGAGAAACTCTATTCACGTCTTGCATTCCCAGCAGCATAAAAATACGTCTAAACGAGGCACTGACAGGTTGGAAATAATCGGGGCGTCCCCGGAATTGCCCGCTTCCTTGGCAACAATGACAAACGTCATCGTTACTTATGACGACTACGCTCCTCCCAACATGGCGGACATCATCTCGGCAGTCTTTTGTTACCGATAGAGCTGGGAAAAAACGCCACCTGGAGAAAAAGTAATTACCAGCAAGGAGAGTAGGTGGGGACGGAACAATCATATGGGTATTATCATTTCTTTTATATATATCTTGTTTCTTTCTTTGTTACGTTTCCTCGTGAATGGAATAAAGAAACGGAGGAGGTAGGATGTTGGTCGATGTTTGTTTTATACACCAAGTAGCTCATATATCACGTGCTGGTGTAGGAGTGCAGGCAATTTGTGTATATGGCCTGCCCCGGCATGATTTGTTACTCACATCCCGAACACTCAAGGGCAGCGGCAAGTTGTAAGTAACTTCCATACTCTTTGTTAAAATTTATTTAAATATTAACACGAAAAAAGGTTAGCTTGCCTTTTATTGTTGATTTTCAATTAAGCCTGTTTCGTTTTAATTGTGTAGTTTGAGCGTTAATCCGCTGAAGACACCTGACACTGCCATGGCAACGGTAAAGTACATCAGTTTGTTTTGTTTGTAGGCGCGGTTAGGGCATAGGACAGAATATCCAATCTTGGAGGAAAGGAGGAGTGGTCATTTAACCGCTGAGGACAAAAGGTTATGTACACGTTTAGATATTTATATTTATTAAGTGTTTTGTGAATAATTGTCAGTTATTATATCAGATATATAAAATAAACTTAGAAATATTTATTTAATACCAATATAAATGTGACTATTAAACTTAACTATTATATCACGGCCAAAATATGTTAAAATAAAGCCAATTTCCCCAATATTTTCGAAGTAACCAGGGTGTTCTAAAAGTTCCAGCCTGACTCAGAGATGTCATGAGGATGGTCAAATTACTATGATAATTGTTAAGTATCGTCCTTTAAATGGCGTACTGTTAAATTTCAGACTCATAAGTGTAGTCACTTGTTTCTATCGGTAGTGTAAACAAACAAGTGTTAACCTTTTCTAAAAAATGGATAAAACTGAAATACAAGCTGTGATAAAGTACTTCGTTTTGAAGAGTTTAACCCAAACGAAATACAAAAGCAGTTAGATTTTAATTTGCTGAATTTAAACATGGTCATACATTCAGGGAGTCCCAAAACTGCTACGACCGATGAAATTATGACAAAAATTAACAAAACCGTATTCAATGATTGCCGATTGAAGGTACCCCAGTTGGTTGACATTGCAAAGATCTCGATAGACCACATTTTACATGACATTTTGGGTTTGAGAAAGCTCTCCGCTTGATGGGTGCAGCGTTTGTGAACAGTGGATGAAAGCGCATTTTGTAAGAGTGTTTAGACTCGTTAAACGCAATTCCAGTGAGTTTTTCCGATGTTTCATAACAGTAGATGAAACACTAAAACCCAGAGATGAAGGGGCAGTCTAAGTGCACCAAAGAAAGCAAAACCGGCTCCATAATGACTTTGGATTTCAGGGTTTCTCACGGTGTGGTGCTCGTAGACTATCTCCAGAAGGCCAGAACTATTCCCGGGGAGTATTACGCTTCACTACTGGACAAACTGAAGGATGCCATTCAGGGTAAATGTTTACACTTTAGGAAAAAAATTTTCTCTGTCATCAAGATAATGTGTTCCCATACACATCTGGCATTGTTGCTAAGAACTGCATGACCTTCGCTTCCAAGTGCTTCCACATCTACCATATTCAAGGGTTTGTCACCCAGCGATTACTTTTTGTTCCCAAACCTGAAGAAATCACTGAGTGGACGAAGATTCACACCAAATGATGTGGTTGAGGCTGAAACAGATGCTAATTTTTCACAGTTGGACAAAATCTTACTTTACTGAGAGAATTAAACTACAGGAAAATCTTTGGACTAAATGTATTGCTTTACAAGGTGACTATGCTGTAAAATTAAAAATTTCTCTTAAATCTTGTGTTTTCATGACCAGACCGAGAAATTTTAGAATGCCCCAAGTATTAAGTCACGGTAGTTATTGACACCTTTTGTAAGTGGTGGGTTGGTAACCATAGCATTTTATTTGCGTTGCGTTGTTCGAGGATTAGACATTCACTGCAAGTTAGCTCAGGGAATGATCACCCCTACCCTTTTACGAGCCCCAGGTCATGCTGGCCCGGCAGATAATGAAGGTACCCTTGCACAAGAATACAACTGTTTCGAGGGCATCAAGAAACTCACATCCCAAATAGATGGCTAATGAAATTGCACCCCCTTCATTCAAATTTGATAACTGTGTTTTCAATAATTGTATATTTAACTAACTTGATGTGTATTCATACAAACGATTTTTTTTTTTTTTTTTTCGTATTCAGTCAAACAGCCTGACATCATTTTTTAAATTATGTAACAATGTCTGAGCAACCGTAAATTTTTAATAAACATGTAGTTCGAATGATAAAATGTTATCTCTGTATTTTTTTTTTCCTCAGTTGGTTTCGGTAAATCGTAAATTGAATGCAAGCTCTATTAGTCCACTCGTCTATTTCATTCTCACGGTTTCTGAATAGGTAGATATTCATAACTAAGTATAACATTTTATACAATTTTTTGATCTGTTTGCGAATTTCAAATATGTATTGCTTTTATTCTTATTCTAATCATGAAATAGACCTTGACCCTTATTTGACTCTTCTCTATTGGCATTACTGACGATCGAACATTCGTCTGTTGCAAGATGACATGAAAAGGTTAAGTATTCATTATACAAATACAAAATGATCACAATTTTGCTAACCAAGTTTAGGGGAATTATTTTTAAATTCTTATTTTATTCGTGAAATAATCCTAATAAATATCACTCGAGGGCCTCAGATTTTCAGATACCTTCGGAATTTATCGGTAATCTCAGACCCTCGAATGATGTACTTGAGATAATTATTTCAGCTTGCATGACAGCTATAATATATAGGTATACATACATTTCTCCCTACACTACATCCAATTTTATTCCTCTGATGATACCCGCCACAGTGCATGACGAAACGTTAGGTAGACATAAATATTTTGTGACCGCTAGACCACGACCTCAAAGTCCGGAAACAATTATTGTTAACAGTCAGAACGCCAACCGTAAAAACCTACATACACATTTATTGTTATTTGTCTTAATAACGTGCGGTTTTGCCGTATTGTTATTGCCTTTGTGAGGAAAATGTTCATATATAAAACATATTCATTTCTATGTCTGTGAATTGTCTCATAAGTAATATCGCTTTTCAATCAAAAAATTGTTTGCAATGTATTTTGGCAAGAAATTGAAATAATCTTCAAAGTAAAGGACATGAGATGTTACAGTCTTTAGTCGCCTTTCAGCGAGATTCTGGATTTTGATATGAAGAATTCGGCGATACTTGCACGGCTTCAAAGTTTTCGAAGTTTCTTCCACGCAGGAAATGGGCCATGGATCAAAACAGATGATGATCTGAAGGCGCAAGATCAAGGCTATATACTGAGTGTGGCAGCGTTCGATCTCTTCCATGGTTTCCATGGTTTTTCGAGGGGTATGGAATCTCGCGTTGTGCTGCTTTAAGAAAACTCTTTTTTTTTTTTTTTGAGTAGTGTTTAATGCCCGTTTTTACTACTGAGGCACCACAGGCGGTGGACACAGATGATACATGAGATGAAATGATAAATTGGGAAAGGATTTTTTTTTTAAGGAAGGAAGCGTTCCAGGCCTAAGTTTAGGTACCTCCCCGGCATTTGCCAGTTATGAAGACTGAGAAAAACCTGGAAAAAAAAACCCAGTCAAGGAGGACGGTCCTGGCGGGATTCGAACCGCAGACCTCCCGCTCACGAGTCCGTACCTTAACGACCTCGGCCACCCGTGGCGATCCAAAAGAAAACTCTATTTCGTATAACTAATGCTGGGTATCTCTGTCTCAACCCTCCATAAACTGATTCAGTTGTTGAGCATAAACAAGACTCACATCGACAGCTCACCCGTTTGGAACAAACTCCCCGTGAATCACATGTTCAAAATTCTACCATACATATAACATTACCATGGGATCGAACCGATTTTGTTTAGCGATGACTTTGGCAGGCTGACGCGGGGATCCATTCACTGTTTCGAGGCGTCGGGGTTGCGGTATTATATCCATTTCTCATCATACTTGACAATTCTGCTGATAAATCTGTCTTCCACGGGATTTGCGATAAACTGATTAAGATATCCACTCTGCGTTGGGCCTATTCAGGTATCAACTCAAGAGATACAGATTTACAACTTCTGTATGATTTTAAGTGTTTTAAAATGACGATGTATGATAGCGTTTGAGGCGTCAAGTTCTTCTGAGAGCCTACGAGTATTTATTTACTTTTTTCCTTGGATTTTCTTCCAAAACTCTGCGTGTATTATCACTATTCCATACCTTAGATCCTCTAGGACGTGGTAAATCTTTAGTATTTCCTTCTCCATTATTGAAACGCTGGAACCATGGTTGTCATACACGACACCTTCTCCGTCCACTTCACATATTCTTCTAGTCGTTGCAGCAGATTTATAATCTTGTTTCAGTAGTGCTTTAGAAGAACTCTAATCTCAAACTTTGTTACCTCTATTTTATGATTTTGTATTAATAACTGTCAACTGATACATGATCACATTATACAGAGTAATAACCACGACATTCTATAAATAACATTACCAAACGAAAGTAAAAGCATTAAAATCTTATAAAACACCAAACATTTCTTATTTGACAACCTAATATAATCGGCAAAAAGTGAGCTTTAAAACAAGTTTCTATCAATCAAGCGTTGTACGCCTATGTCTATAAATGACAATTTATTAAAGTAAAGTAATTTTAGGACATTTTTGCACGAAAACTGTAGCACCTAGGAATATCCTATTTTACCAAAATATTTGTATTTATATGTTTTATAAATATATAGAAAAAACGGATGAAGCGGATCAGTTATTTTAAACTTTTGCTTCTAGAGGACACTGGTGTGTAATTGGTCATACTGCCCTCTTAAGTCAAAGAATGGAACTAGCTGAGCTGTGTGAATAGAAGCAAAGGTTGTGTGTACGATTTGCTGGTGAAAATCATATAACTTTCTGGAAGTTAAAAGGTATGTAGATGTTTCAATCCTAGCATTATCTTAATTTTTTACATTTTATTGTACTGTTTTTAAGAAAAGTGCATTAAAAATAATATAATCGCTAATGTAGCAGTTAAGTTCAAAATATTTTGATGCTGTAACCACAATATGTATACTACAGAAGGGGCGACTTGTGTATTTTGCGGGTTGGAATACTGAATGCTCATGTCACCGAATTGGCCATACTACATCTGTTCTGCTTCATGTGGCTCTGCATAAATATAGAAATGGCATATTTGAATACAAACCGATAACACTTATTACTATTTTTTAATAAATGGACAAGCTATCAGGCCTGTGATTGCTATTGAAGCCGTAATAATAATAATAATAATAATAATAATAATAATAATAATAATAATAATAATAATAATAATAATAATTTCTGCGTGTAAGAACTGCTAAATATTTACTACTGGCGCTCAAATTTGCCATGTTTAGCGCTTCCATGAATTCAAGCATGCGATAATTTATTTTTTGCAGAGGTTGGACAGTTGTACAAAAATGATGCTGAATCAAATTTCTCTGAATAATTCGGACAAAATGACCCTATAAGATCAAAGTTTATACTTTTTCACTACTGGAATATGTTAAAAACAATGAAAAATTTTCCACCCAATAATAAAACTGATACCTGAACAAACCACGCGATCCTTTCTTTATTATTATTATTATTATTATTATTATTATTATTATTATTATTATTATTGTTATTTCAGGTTATGTTCTTGTGTATTAAAATGCTGCTAATAAAACTAGTACAACAAATTAACAACCTCGAGGTATTATTTTTGTAGATAAATTGCATATTGGAATACAGCTTATTGTAAACAGTAATTTTGCAGAACACCACATTTCTTTTCTCTTTTTCCCCTCTTCGACTCGGAAATAAGAAACACATGATAAAAATGCTGTAAAGTGCATCACAATATAAAACTGATTTGCGCTAGCCAGCTCCCACATTTTTTTTAATCTCTGTAAAATGTATACTTATACGTTACACTTCCTCAACTAAGCGGCAATTTAGGAGAATAATAAAGTAATGATAATGAATAAAAATCATTGACTGTCATTCAGAAACCACCAATAAAAACGCAAAACCGAAAACTAGAGTAAAAAAATACGATTCACTTCTATTAATTAGTTAATGTGTTTTACATGATTTACCTGTAAAAAACTGGAATTTCATATCTATTGAAAAGGAAAGATACATTATTATTTCAATTAACGTTTTTAACGGATGTTTATTATACATAGACATTGTGGCTATAGCCGCCACATCAAATTGATTCATAGAGAACTAAACCCAACTCGAAGCCGGTTTTAGGATGATCACATCATATATACCGAAACAAGCTGTGATATGCTATAACCTATTATTTTTTTACCGCCACGGGTGGCCGAGGTCATTAAGGCGCGAACTCGTAAGCGGGAGGTCTGGGGTTCGAATCCCACCAGGGCTGTTCTCCCTGACTGAGGTTTTTTCCAGGTTTTCCTTAGTCCTCATAACTGGCAAATGCCGGGGAGGTACCCTAAACTTAGGCCTGGAACGTTTGCTTCCTTAAAAAATCCTTTCCCAATATTTCATTTCATTTCACGTATCATCAATGTTCACCGCCTGTGTTCACCATTAAAAAAAAACCTATTATTTCAACATTTGTTCTGTATATCAATGCTGACAACAGCCGAAAATTAATTTACCTGTACTGGCAGGCGAAAAGACTCAATGAAAAGCGGATGATTTGAATAGTTACTAATGAATCGGAAAATCAGGTTTTGTTTCAAATGGGTAAATTATATGTGGATAAAATAATGTATGTGGTCAGTTGACTATAATGACTTTGAAAAATTTTAAAGGTGGCATTTGTATGTATAGAACATCCAAACTGTTTGCTGTTCCATATACATGCTTACAAAGAAGGAAAACCTCAGAAATAAACAATGCTATTGATATTAATTTTTGAATGGTATTTATTGCCAGTTTTTACTACTGAGGCACCATAGGCCGTTTTGATATTAAGAAGAGTGTATATTTAGCATTATATGGGAAGGAATTAAAAGTCCGAGTAATCCCAATATGCGGCTTTGGTTCTAACAAAAGACGAAAGATATGCAGCTTATGTGTTTGAACAAGAAAATGGAATTAAAAATAATCAATAGATATATACGATATTACAGAAATGTACATTAAGACGGAAATAATGTAGAAGATTATTATAGCTATTAGTAACGTTTCTGTAGATCTATAGATCAAATCGATATAAAATAATTAGAAGTTACTCTAAAAGTTAAAAAAAAAATAAGAAGAAGAAAAGAAAAACCATTGGGACCGGTTGAAATTAATGCTGAATTAATTATATATGGTGGAACTTTTTTGAAAATTTATTTTCTTCATTTTATAAATATGTGTTGAAAGAACTGTTTAGTATCTATGGTATGGAATACAGCTAAAGTAACCTCTTTATTTGAAAGAGGTAATAGAAGTGACACAGGAAATTACAGAGGAATAGGTATAATAAGTGCAGGTTATAAAATTTACGGATAAATGTTAATCAGAGATTTCAAACTATTATTCACATAATAATATTAGTAGAAAAACCAGGTTTTACAAAAGGGTGTTCCTGCAGCGATAAAATATTTGTAATCAGAAAAATTATGGAGAAACATCGTGAATTGAATCTATAAACTCATATAGCGTTCATTCATTATAAGAAATCCTTGATATAATAAAAAGGGCCTTTTATGGTAATATTAAAATCACGAGGATTTTCCTAAACACCTTATTAGTGCCGTTAAGTGTTTGTGTGTAAATACTAAAATAAATAATTAGTTTAGGTCTTAAACTATCAAATGAAATCTTAACAAATCAAGGTGTTTGACAAGGGTGTACTTAAGCAGCCACTTTATTTAATACTATTGACGACCTAGTTATGACGTGGAAAGATGAAACACAGTCTGGAGTTAAAATAAAACAAACACATCTTTAAAGACTTTGCTATGTTGATGTCAAATAGTTACCCTAGAAACAGAAGTTAATTTACAAAGAGCAGTATATAGAATGAGCAAAAATTTAACTGTATCTACAAACAAAATAAAGATAATGGCTTTAAAAAGGCCTCTTAGATCCAAGATACTAATAAATGAAAAAGTATTAGAACCATATATCCCCCTTCAGTTGTTTAGGATGAGATATCAGTTTTAAATTTGACAAAGACATTGAGATAAAAGTTAATAAATTGCAAATCATTTGTGGAACAATTAGAAGAACTTTAGGAAGAAAACCAGAAGAGAGACACAAATGAAATTTTATGAGCTTATAACTGCACCTACTCCTAAATATGGTTCCGAATAGTGGATAGTGGCAAAAAGAGAAAAATTACGTATACAGTCTGCGGAAATGAAATTTATATATAATAGAAAGCACCAGAGTTGATAAAATAAGAAATGAAATAATATGATCGGTTTTGATTATTTTTTCCATTGAGAAAAGGATAGATGAAATAGAGTTAAAATGTAATACTTTATTGATAGGGTGGCAGAACAGATTATCAAAGAAGATAATGAATTGTAAACCAATTGGGAGGAGAGCTTTGGGTGGACATCGTAAGCAATTGCTTGACTATAGAGACCGGAACAGGTGAAATCACCTAATCCTTGAAAAAATAAAATAAATTTTCCGAGAAGCATCGGTTAGCTGAAAACACTTCATTGAAATAAAGTTATTCATATCCTAACGCTGTGAGGAAAGTGTGCCAAGTGTGTAGCAGCGAAGGGATAGAAGATATTTATTTGTGATAAATGTCAATGAGAACACGAAATGTGTACTCAGTGTTCATATTATCTGATATTTTGTGAAATTTATAAAATATATTTACTTTTCACTGATTTTCTTTTCAATTCGGACCGCCACGGTCGATAAAGCCCTGACTCGTGAGCGAGAGGTCTGAGGTTCGAATCCCGCCGGGACTGTACTCCCTGACTGAGATTTCTTCCAGCTTTTCCTCAGTCCTCATAAATGGCAAATGCCGGGGAGGTACCCTAAACTCATACTGGAACGCTTCCTTCCTTAAAAATAAACCCTTTCCCACTATATAATTTCATCTCATGTATCATCAGTATCACCGCCTTTGGTGCCTCAGTAGTTAAAACGAGCGTTAAACATTATTCGTCCATTTTCAATCCGTTTCGCTCGCAACACCAATTCTATTCAATCCTCCAATCCTAATAGGAGGGTAACTGGGATAGTTTCTCGACGTCAATTTAATTAAGTTACTGAAGAAAAGTAATAATTCATGACGATCTGTTGCATACAATCTAAACTAAACAGCACAATTTTAATTACGTTTCATTTTACGTTATATAATACATTTTCAAAAAGTAGAACCAATTCACCCGCCTTTACCCTATTATATGTTGAAAAACACAAAACAAATTGTTTTAATGTGATTTAACATGGAATCAATCGCTCGAACGTATTATTATTAATGCTCTGAATGGTAATTTCACAAAAATTTCGAAATATGTGCGAAACAGATGCCATGTTCGTGCAAACTACTCCTGAACACTGTTCTGTTCCGCTTGCTGGATATAATAATTGTTTCTCCAGACACCGTACAGCAATCATTAGTTTCATCGCCGCCGGCAGTTGTTTCAATTTAACAATTGAGTCTTTCCAGCCGCGGTTTTGTTTATTTTTATGTTACTGCGGAAATTGAAGTTTGTTGCAATTAAATTGTTCACAACATCCGTGTTCTCGTCCCATAACATGTTCCGGGGATCGAACACACGTGATCTAATTTTTTCTAAGGATTGGGAAAATAAAAATTACTGGAAGGTAATAAAAACGATGGCCTTGAGATCTCTTTGTTAGAAACTTGAAGGTTGTAGGTTCACTTCCCGAGAACACCGGTTCAGTTTTATGTTACATATAATATACTAAGCGTATCGAATGCCCTTTGTGGTTCGAATTCCACATCGTAGTGGGTGTTTCCTAAAGTGAGATTAGTATATAAACATCGGCAGGAAATAAATAAACACTGTCCATAATTTTACTTATATACATTAATGATTTGCGTAAAATAATTAGAAATTAATAAATTTTTGTTAACTTTGCTGTACAAGAATGAAGGATGTGAAACAAGTGAAGTAATATTCTACGGATAAAAAGATTGGGAGACAGTGCTGTCAGAGAACGTTATAAAGTAAACTGAAATCTAAACAATTCTAGAATTTAATATGAAAATATTATTATTATTATTATTATTATTATTATTATTATTATTACAAATTTTTCAGTTGATTTATTATAATATTTTTCGAAATATTTTATTAAATTTGTGTTTTAATTTTTTTCAATAATAGCACCAAATTAGTCCGTTTACCTGTTTGATCCGAAAGTCATTACAATAAAATAAGTTTCAATTTCCTGTACTCTTTTCAAGAACCAGTGGCCGAAGTAGTTTAGACGTGAATCTTGAGCGGGAGGTATGGGGTTGGATTCCGGTCAGGCCTGTCCTCCTTGAATGAGGTTTCTTCCATGTTTTTTCTCAGTGCTCATAAATTCCAAATGCCAGAAAATACCTTAAACTTAGGCTTGAAACCGTTCCTTCCTTTAAAAAAAATCTTTGTGATTATCGTTTAATTCCATATATCACTAATGACCACCGACTATGAACCGTCAGTATTGAAAACGGACGTTAAACAATATTTCGGGGGGGGGGGACTGAAACGAGGAGACATTCCACATAGTAGAAAAATATTTTCATAAGAGGCGTGAACAGTAATTTTAGCACACTGAAACAGTACTTCATTTAGTTATATTTATTGAAATAAATGTAACCAAACATAGTTCATTATACCACGTAATATGATTTTATACATGTTGCATCTAAGATAAGGAAAAAATTATCATTATTGTAATAAGCAAGACAGCAATTTTTAATGGGAACATTATATTCCGAAAATCATTTTTCTCCAAGAATTTTAAAAATATCGAATATATGTTTTTCCAGCCATTCCAGAGAAGTCTAAACACAGATATATGAGTAATATGTAGTATGCACAATATTTTATATTTTATATATTAGCTCCTAAAGTAATATTAAATATGAAATATAAATTAGGATAAATCATTATGTAGGCATATAAGTTTTATCTACTACTGTTACCATTAGTTGATCGTGTCCAGGCAATAAAAGCTAATTTTTATATTGCTTATCTTCAAAATGTGTTTTACGTTTTATGTGTGTTTTGCGTTTTTGTTCCCTATAAATGTAAAGGATTAGGTTAATATATAACCTCTCAAATCAGCCTTAGTTTAGGTTCATCGGGCTGCAGTTTTTCAGAAATCGATATTATAGAAAATAACGCTTTTTATTGTTTGTGCATTGAGCAGATACATAAAATAAATATTCTGAGAGATTTAAACAAAATAACAAATGGTTCACTTTCTGAATGAAACAGTTGGACTAAATCAGAGCAATGGGTGAGAAAAAATTGGCCACAAAGGAACAATTTAGTTCCTGAGAAACAAATATGTGAAGTATGAACAGTTGGTTTCTCCTTCTAATGTCCTTCCACCACGCCATATTAAGTTAGACCTGATGAAGAAATTTATTACTGCTCTGAATAAGGACAGTGGTTGTTGCAACTTTCTTGTTGCAAAGTTTTCACAGAAAACTGAAGCTAAGATAGCAGCAGGTATTTTCGTGAGCTTATGCAGGATGAGACCTTTCCTCTGTCGATGTCCGAGTTAGAGAAGTCAGCTGATTGGCATACAAAAAAGTGACGGAAAACTTTCTTGGCAACAAGAAATCTGAGAACTATAAAGAAATTGTGTAGGAAATGTTACAACATTCAGAAATGTAGGCTGTAGAATGAGTGTTAAAGTGCATTTTCTCAACAGTCATATTGACTACTTCCCTAGGAATCTTGGTGCAACAAGTGAAGAACAAGGTGACGGTTTCATAAAGACATTAAATCCACTCTCAAGGTCACTGGGATGTGTCATGATGGCTGATTGCTGTTGGTGTTTGAAAAGAAACACAAGTGAACGACATATCAGAACTTAAAAAAAAGCAATAATAATAATACGTTTTCTTCTCCCTAATAGTGAAAAAGTATGGAAATTTATAATTTTAACACATAGCTCTCTATATTCATTAATATTTAAGTTAAAATAAAACCTACAAAAACAATTTTATTACCTATATGCCTTTAAACGTAATAATATTTCATCTAAAATATAATCACATTATTACATTTGATGTGATTTCGTAAAAACTCAGCCTGATAAAGTAAAACTGAAAAAATATTTGGAATCATATTGCATACATCCAGGTGGAAAAATAAAAAAGCAAGAAAAAATAGTTTTTGTAGATCCGTTGCTATTATTAAACAGTTGCGTTTGTATGGTTCATTTCGTTCATTTGACAACTTTGCTGTATGCGCATCGCTACATGAAATAGTATTTTCTGTGAATTTTCTTTCCTAAACGATGCTGCCAACTTTACAAAAATACATATTAAACGCGAATATAACATGTTAATCGCATTTTTGGATCGCAATGTTTTGATCTTCTGAATAATCCCCTATCTCTCTTTCTGTTTATAAATTTATTAATCCCAGTTATTTGTAGTAATTCTAAATTCCACTACTTTCTGATATCCCTATAACAGAAGCCTTGAGTTTACTTAACTAATGACACACTACGTCAGTTGAGATAAAAAAAATCCAGGGAAAGACAGTTGTTACGTCATTATGCGTGGTAGGTCATTTCTGGGTGCGCCTTCGCAGTTTGTGTTGGTGGTCGCCGATACCTCCTCGGCAGTTCAACGTAATTAGGGTTACCAACCAGTGAAGAAGACGCCGACGTTTATGTTAATGAAGATGTAAATAGTTAAATCGACCGGAACACACGACTTTGAGACAATTCATTTCTCTGTGAATCTTCTCTTCCTTCTCATCATCACTTTCTTCTGCATCACCATTATCTATCAATCCATAGGGGTCTCCATAATTACGTGCTCTACAAAATCTTCATCAATATACATTTCTATCTGGAGTGGAACAGTTCGTCCATATGAGATTTGAATCGTTGATTGGAGTCATGTCGGTCCTGGCGGTGTAGTGGTTACCATACTTGCCTCCTACGCCCAAAACGCGGGTTCGAACCCGGCCAGGATCGATGGATTTTTTCGGGCGTAAAAATCCTAAGTATGGCTTCCTTCGGAAGGGAAGGAACATTTACGGCACGAAAAAGAACCTCAAGCCTGAAAGAGAGGCCTCTGAACAAAATTTGTCGGCCGTTTCACGCCCTGAGTTGAATGGGACGCTGATGACCTGAGATATTAAAGAGCGTCCATAAATAAATCAATCAAAAAAAATTGGAGTCATGTCTCCCAAAGATATACAAGATTTGAAATAAAAGTGTCACATATATAGAACGCAATTTTGTTTTAATAATAAAACATACCATTTATTTGGAAAGTACTAGTATTATTAAGTCAATATGAAGCACAAACACTGTCATTAAACATGAAATAAAACATCAGGCAAATGTTTTCCACGGCTTCGTTGACACACCTTCACTTTGTTGGTGCTGGCAACATTTTCTACAACTTTAGAACAAAGTTCTGGCTGAATTACACCCAATATACGTCTAATTTCTGCCTTGAGTTGAGGGATGGTTCGTGGGTTGTTCACATAAACACAAGATTAAAATGCTGTAATCTGAATGGTTAATTACTGAGAATGGCAGCTAATCGACTTCATTTGACTCGTAGAACGCTCTATCAGACAAGAGCAACACTCTCTGCCGATCGACGAGAATGAGGACCTCCACATGATTTGATGTTTTTTGTCGATCCTGAATCTTCATTTCCTTACCAGTCTCTGCACTATTGACGTGTTAGGCGCATTACACGCTCGAACGGTTTTTGCATAACATGGTATTTAAATTTATTTTAATATTATAGGGTTACATTTTCATGTTTAAATGCACTTTCAGAACCATCTAGAAACAAGATGGTTTCTATGAACATATATGCGGAAAAAAAAACTAATCTTTCTTTATTGTGGCTGCAGTGTACACTAGTCGCAAAAGTTAATGGCGTATGATCAGCCAATCTTTGCGTGTAACAGAGTTGTCACATTATTTGGATGGGAACTAAACGCATCACAGCAAGGCTTCAATGACCAATTCTTGAGTTTTTGGAAAATCCACACTGTATACCTACTTGAAAATAATATCTTCTGGAAAGTTTATGAAAATGTACAATAGTTTTTGTAATAAGCTCTTCAATTATGGCACATGTACATTTATAGAATGTGTGTTATCAGCTATTATGTGTATTTTAAAAAAAATGTTTGCCCTTTTAGAATTTATGTCTTACAAAATGGTTATTTTCACACGCACACACATATAATTATCGTGTTGATACAAAAAAAAACTAATAGATTTAAAGTAAACTGGCCTTCAAATAATCATATATCTCTACACCTTCTTTATGTATAGAGTAATTCTTCCACTAGAGCCCCAAGTTATTATCTATAAGATGTATTTTATATATTTAGATAATGGCTGACAAATTAAAATAGGCATACCTTGAACAATGCAAAGCACCATTGAAATACCCGCCATATATTGGATTCCTCCAGTGACCTTCACTTGTATATGTTCCGCGTCAACGCATCTCGGCATTTGTGACTCGACTGTCGCATTATTAATAATGTATGTGATTGCACAGAGCGTGTTCCTCGTTAGTAAATATTGATAAACATGATAATTTGAAATATGCGAGATGACTTTTGGACTGAATTTGGTGATAGAGGGTTGCATATAAATTTGTTAAAAAGTTAGAGATTACTCATTCGTTATGCAGGAGGCTGAAATGTTCCTGAAAAAACAGTGAACTATGTAAAGGATCTATTAGTGGTATCACAATTCTATGTGCCAGAAAGATGCAACAAATTCAAATCTACGCGTTTACCGCATGTTATATGTTCAAGAATTTAATGTGACAGACTAGGATAACTTTTCGGTTTTGCATAAGGCCAAGGGACTTTCTTACTCAGAATACTGGAATTTTAGACGTCATTTGATTTATGAAGAACAGTTTCATGTGAGTGAATGTGAAAACTATGAAAACATGCTTTTATGGGCAACAGCCAATCCTCTTTCTGTTCAAGGATAGAAAAACGAAATAGAGTGGCATGCCTCGTAAACTAATGGGAGGACATCATTTTCAGCATAGATTATGAGCAGGTCCTATTTTGCATTCTTAAAGGTATTTGCACATAAATTTGCAAGCCATTGTATAAACAACATACATTTTAACAGACAATAGTTTGGGGTCTCTAGCGAGAGAATCATGCTGTATAACTTTTTTTTCAAGGCAATACTAATTTGTAGGTTTCCCTGGTGTCCGATTTCACAGGATACGTTATCAGCGAGGAATTATGTGTTGTTTTTTCTTCATTCTGCTTTGATTACCTCAGAAATACTTTAAACCTTTGGGCCTGCCCCTCCAAAATACCATACAGTGCGGGGGGGAGGGTACGGGCGGAAGAGCAGCACAAAACCCGTTAGAACAGGCTGAAAAGTTGAGTTGACCACAAAAGAAAAGAGTCACCTATCTGGAGTTAGCCACCGCCGAAGAATGCGACAGATGGCACAACAGAGCTCGATGTATTTATCATAATAATTACACGCCCCGTCTGCTAGAGTGTGCCTGCCAATAAACTTCCTTACTCATGGAACGAGGCAGCCGACATCAAAGAGGCCGTGACTTTCGCAAACCAATTTACATGATGAATTGAATAAAGGCGACGGATGCAGAATCTTCAAGGGTTGGGCATCCTTTGTACAAGCCGAATTACTTCGTGTTATTAATGCTAGCTAGTTCTTTATTAAAATTATGTCGTTCGTTTTAACTATATGATTTGTTACTGTTTTTAAGAGGAACTGCAAAATTCTCCTGCCAGTTGCGTTCTTTGGCGTTTCCAGGCTGTTTGAGACATGGCATGAAATCGACATGATATGTGATAATTTTTGTATATATTAATGCTAAGTTATATAGATTAAGAACATTTTTATAGGATTTTTAGAGCATATATTAGCTAATAAAAGTACCAGCACAATTTCAGTTCTTTATACTCAAGACAAACCTTTATAAGTGTTTTGTTTAAAGCATGTTTTGTTTCAGTTTCCATAGATGTAATTAGCTGTAATTCCATAATGTAATTAGTTCGGCCAAAGCCCTCTAATGAAAAAAGTATATATGTCTGTAATTCACTATATCTTGTTCTATAAATATTTCAATAACATAAGACAGAATATTTCATCTTCCGAAAGTTTCTAATTTTTAGCTAAACTCAGCGTCTTCCCCTTATAACAAACTAAGGAAAATACATCCTGTCACTAAATATCTAAAAAAAAATATCTCACTTCAAAAAACTGAAAATATGCCTAATCCACGGTAGCCATAGTTCCATACTAGCAGGTATAATTGTTCGTCCTGGTGGTATAGTGGTAACCATAGTTGCCTCCTAAACCCAAGATCATGCGTTCAATCCCGGCCAGGGTCGATGGATTTATTTGGGGCGTAAAAATTCTAAGCATGGCTTCCTTCGAAAGGTAAGCACGGTCGTGGATCCCGTGTCGTAGATTTACGGCACGTAAAAGAAGAGGCATCTGATCCAAAATTTATCGACCGTTTCATGCCCTAAATTGGATGGGACGCTGATGACCTGAGATGCTAAGGAATTTCGTAAATAAAACTAATAAGAAGAAACTCTGCAAGATTTTGGGAACCCCTAGGAGTTCACGAATCACAGTTTGGGATACACTGGTCTAGAGGAAGCAATAATCTAACCTGACAGTTTAAGACGACATGCTGTGGTTTGCAAGATAGTAGGTTTGGGTGCAGCGGAGTAGCTTATTTATTTATTTTAATTTTTTTTTTAATTTTATGATGACAAACACTCAAACATAAGTTGCAAAAATAGAAGTAAAAGAATTAATCGATGAGATTGAATTCGAAACGTTTAATTCACGCCAGTATCATACGACCGCGTCAGAGAGACATGTTCCACAACTTCCGTCGGTTAATGAAAGCTTCAATATTATTAATGAAGTTCTTCATAAACGTGATTCTATTACTTTGAAATTTGAACAGGTAAACAACACACGTGCTCGCAAAAGTGTTTTAGTGATGAGAAATTTCAGAGAGTTAAGTAGGAACGTTGCAACACCCACCTAATCTGCGGAGTTTCCTCTCTCTGCCTCCCATTTCCCCAACTCAAACCTTCCCTCGCAGTCAAGAGGCGATTGCACCCATGGAGGATTATTGGTAGGCCTTCCGGAAAAGCGCTTCAGAGACGGGATAATTACATTGAAGCACCACCGGAATAAGTGATTTTTAATAGCATTTAACGCCCGTTTTTACTACTGAGGCGCCACAGGCGGTGAACACTGATGATACATGAATGAAATTATATTATGGGAAAGGATTTTTTTAAGGAGGGAAACGTTCCAGCCTAAGTTTAGGGTACCTCTCCGGCATATTTCATTTATGAGAACCTGGAAAACCTGGGAATAACCTCAGTCAGAGAGGACGGTCCTGGCGGGATACGAACTCCAGACCTCCCGCTCCCAAGTGCGTGCCTTAACGATCTCGGCCACCTCTGGCGGTCCCGAATAAGTGTATTGGCCTAAGATGGCACTGAAATACTCTTGTGAAATAAAAGTTTCTTGACTGCATTTTTTTTTTCCGTTCAGCAATGAAAAGGTTCACTATTATGTGATATACGTTCTATTTCTGTGATATTAATTACATAATTTGGTTCAAAAAGAAAGAAATTACACATTTCTTTAATTTTCAGTGCTACTCATGTGAAGAAAGGGTACAAGAGTGAATATTCGTATATACTACCTGAGGATTGCCACATTTTGTTCCAAAACATTTTTTCTTATCTGTTTTCATTCATGATTTTTAAATTTTAGAGACACAAAGAATTGGAACTGAAACGTGAAACTTCCGGAAATTATTCTTGAATGTATGAACCATAAAATTTACAAAATTTAAAATAATCGTTGTTTATGATTTTTTGCCTACGTGCTACTTTAAGAGAAAGTATATTGGCAAATAAAAATAATATTCCTTCATTGTATGTTCGAGAACTTGTCATACCCTCACCTAGATACTGTTTCCTACATCAGTGTTTGGTACAGCTTATTGGGAGATCAAGTATATCTTAGGCTTACAATGAAAACACAGTGTGAGATAGATGCAGTTAAAAGTTTGAATGTTTCCAAAAATCAGACTATGCTTTGAAGCTCAGGAATACTATGAATATTAACAGAGTTACTGCACATAATTGCTGTAAGTAATACCACTGATTTATGGATCACCATGCATGATCAGTGATAATCCTGAATCATTCTCCATGTACAGATAGGCAAAAGACAAGTGCATATAATTCGACAACAGTTTGTTTAAAACGGACATAGATTTTGTGAAGGTTTCATTGTTCAGGAACCTGTAAAAGCCGGAAGGTAGTGCATTTATCCTTAAAGATAGAGGAAATAATGTTACGCTTATTCCCATTTATTTATTTTCGTTTTTAAGCTTAGTTTCTTCTCCTTGTAAGCTTACGATATGATGTGAGTAACTGTTGCTGTTTTCACCTGGTTAATCCTACAAAACGTTTTGCAATTGAATATAAAAAATATATCTCGCCCTGACAAACGATCATGGGGCACTTATTTCGAGATCACTGACCTACACAATTTTTGCTGAGTTCATATTTTCTGATTCCTTATCACATGGAATCTCTCAAACCAGTCTTAGTTTAGTTTTATATCGGGCTAAGTGTTTCAGAAATTGGTATTATAGAAAATAACAGTTTTTTTATTTTTTTTTGAGCAAGTACATAAAATAAATATTTTGAAAGATTTAAACAACATAATAAATTATTCACTTTGTGAATGGGACAGTCGAGCTAAATCAGAGCATTAGACCAGAAAAAATCGGCCTCAAAGGAGCAATTTAATTCCCGGAGAGAAAAAAAAAACGTGAATTATGAACTATTGGTTTCTCCTTCTAATGTCTTTCTTCCACATTCCATATTAAGTTAGACCTGATGAAGAAATTTGCTACAGCTCTGAATTAGGAAAGTGATTGTTTCAACTTTCTTGTTACAAAGTTCCAACAGAAAACTGAAGATAAGACAACAGCATTTCGATGTAAGATTCGTGAGTTTATGCAGGATGAGACGACCTTTCCTCAGTCGATGTACGAGTTAGAGAAGTCAGCATAATTGACATACAAAAAAGTGACAGAAAACTTTCTTGGCAACAAGAAATAGAGAAATATAAAGAAATGTTGAGGAAATGTTGCAGCATTTTAGAAATCTTGTGTGTAGAATGAGTGTTAAAGTGCATTTTCCCTGTGAATCTTGATGCAATGAGTGAAGGACAAGGTGAGCGATTTCATAAATACATTAAAACAACGGAAAACACTGTTACCATTGGGATGTGTAAATGATGGCCGATTGCTGTTGTTGTATGAAAAGAAACACGAGTGAAGAAAATATCAAAATTTAAAAAAAATAATTAAGTGTTTTCCTCCCTAATAATGGAAAAAGTGTGTAAATTTATAATTATTGACACAAAGCTTTCTTTTTAATATATCTCAAAGTTGGACTGAAAATCAGCAATAATGTGTAGTATGATGTTCTGTAAAAGATGTGACTCACATACATTATGATAGCGTTGCTATGTAACAGGTACATCAACAATGAACAAATGAAGCCAAGATTATCGTATGAAGTTCTGTAAACAGATGTGACTCACATTACGTTATGCTATCGTTGTTACAACAAAATGGAGCCAAGATTATCGTTTGAACAGCGGAAAGCAATTTTGAAGTGGTATTGGAAAACCGAGAATGTTGAAGTTCAAAGGCAATGGAGAAGTGTGTACAGAACAGAACCGCCAACGCAAGTAACAATTTCGTCTTACCCGCCATTCCATACACTGTATGGAAATGAGGAATTTTACTTCCAACAGGATAATGCACCACCACAATACCGCCGAGATATACGTGCGTACTTTGATGACAATCTTCCAAGGCGCTGGACAGGACGAAGAGGTCCGATTGAGTTTCCACTGTGTTCTCCGGTTCTAACTCCGTTGGACTTCTACCTATGGGGAACTCTTAAGGATATTGTATACCGTAGAAAAACCTGCTACACTGACAACACTTCGGGAAGAAATTGAAACGGCTTGTGCTGCAATCACTGAGGACACTCTCGCAAACGTTGCTCAATCAGTAGTTCAACGTACTCGACGCCGATGGTGGGCATTTTGAGCAACTGTTGTAACTGTAAGAGTCTAAGATGATTAGTGCTCATGATTTTCTGTTTGTGTGAATTCAGTTTTGTTATGTTAACACAGTTTTGTCTTTGCTTGAAGTGTGCATACGTTTTGACACCCTCTGTATATATTTTATATCTACATGCCCTTATTTTGATAATCTGTATACTAGCAGTCGGAATATATCCCAAAACTTCATGTTGTTGTTGCCAAAAATGCTTCAGTTCGCACGTTGACTCTATAGTAATATCTTTATGTCGAGGAGAAATAAAAAGACATGGCACAACATTCCACAGTGTATCTCGGAAGATCGTGGTTACTTAATGCATGAATAACGAGACAGTGTTGCGGTAACTTGTACATTATTCTGCCACTGGACCGTGAGTATGCCTAATGTTTTGGAGCGGTACTGTACCACGCCTGGATCATATCTCGCTCAACGCGGGTGGTCCACGGAGATGGTTCCACTGCAGAAACCTTCCAGCTGCACGTGGGTCCTGCTGGAGAAACAGGATTTCTCAGCCGGAACCGAATTATTAACTCTGACACTTGCAGCTTGCGACTCCAGAGGGCGCGAACGCAAGATATTTTCTGTTACGAAAGACTGCCCACTATATTATGGCACTGTTTATATTTTTAAGAACCTGGACATTGATGAATTTAAGACAATTAGCATTTGTGAAAATTTCCCGCCTCAGTGAATTTTAAATGTATTGTTAATTTATTGAATTCTCCAAGCTGCTGACTTTAAGCCATGCACCCATGTGTTTTTAGATTCAATTGTTCTTCTCTCACTTGGAAGGTAATCTGAAACATTTCTTGCTAACATTGCCTCCGTTGTTTTCCTTGTATGTCTATCTCCTTAAAGAAATTAGTCTAATTTAAGGGGAGTATGAAAGGCATATTTCCATTTTCTCAAGGATAATTCAAGTTAATGAAATGAAACTTTTACAGCATGCAGATGTACACAATTGAAATTTACTTATTTATTTTTGTTACTATACCATGACTCTGAAGCAAGTTACATTTTTTTTTTTGATTTTTTGCTTTTTTTCCAATTTTTTCCGAACATTTTATTTTTTACGTTGCCACATTTTGTCCTAGCTCTGTCATAATAAATCCACATCATCACAATAATTTCATGAATAAGTGGTGAAAGTTTCAAAATAAGAGATTATATAGATCCTAAAAAATGGGAAACTTAGGCAAAAAAAATGTTTTTTTTCAATAATTGCAAAAAAAAAATTTCCCACAAAAAAACAAACTTTTTCAGGGAAACACCGTCTAAAAACCTCCAACATTGTAAAACAACAAAAGGCGATGTCATGAAAACAAACGTGGCCAATTTATGAAATATAACTATTCAAGATAAACCACAGTCTTCTAGAGCTAATAGTTCCTGAGATATAAAATGTTAACTAAACAAGTGCTTACGGAAAGAGAGGGGGGGGGGAGACTTCTGCCGTGACATAATTAAAAATTTACCAGAAATACTTTTAACCCAGTAATATTCATGAAAATCATATCAAAATAAACAGAAAATTCTAAATATTAAAATAGTACAAAAACAAAAATATTATTTTTGACTGTCCCTCTTTTACTTTAATACTTCCCTTAATAAACATAAGAGGAAAACTGCGTTAGGATATTTTTATAAATTAGTGGTTTTACCCGTTATATTATCACAAAAACATGATTTATTGCAATTAATACTAGTGAAATAACTCATGTAGAAAGAGAAATCAGTTAGCTGTGATTTTATTTTTCATTTTAATATTTACGATCCTTTTTCCCCCACATTTGTGTTTTACTCTGTAACATTAGTTTTACCGTTCCGGTTACTAGATGCCCTGGTATTGTTTCTCTGTCAGACCAAAACGATTGATCTAAAAGTACGCATCAATATTTTAATGGCTATTAGTGGCAACAGCACCCGAACCTCAATAATAATAATAATAATAATAATAATAATAATAATAATAATAATAATAATAATAACAGTAAGAAAAATCCGGCATCGGAAACTTCTATCTTAAACTTTGTTGCAGACTCCATCCATCACCTTGCCTCTGACCGCTCACCTTATCCCTTCCTCCCGGTGGTGTTCCCACGGGGGCTGGCATTTAATTTTCTGTAAGTTTTTAACAGTTCATTAACAGTTTCATATCTTCTGTTACCCAAGAAAATATGAACAAGAGGCTTGAAGCTGTTCAAGCTGCTTTTCCATTTTCTTCAAGAACTACATCGAACGTTTCGACCTTAAGCAACTCCATGAATCTCCGGACCGGCAAGGATATCTTTCGCGACATTTGCATTTTCAGTTACTTCAACCCACTCCCCCCTCCATTGATTGAGCCCAGCATTAGCATAAGCATTTGAACTTTTCTTTTACAAATTTTAACTAGTCTATATAGTAAAAACGAGACATAAATATATTTTTACATTAAACTACTATTAATTTACCATTTTAAAGATAAAATATTTGTTATATTGAAGGGTAGTGATCGAACTAAATTTGATTGTTAGAGACCGTGTATACCTACAATCGAATAATGGTTATCATATGGTAAAGCTGCTGTAATGTGTGTAAAACAATATAATTTTTCAGAGATCTGTCGTTTACCTAATTATAAAACGAATGTAGGCTCGCCAGCTTCTTAACCTGCATTTTTATATCAGGAACGTTATTATTCCTTCTTGGCTAAGCATAAAGCGGGAATTTAGGATATAATAATAATAATAATAATAATAATAATAATAATAATAATAACAAATGTTATTATTAAAATGCTTAAAATGTTTGACCGCATTCAGAAACCA
>CM060839.1:28672500-28697500 GCA_030762175.1 Metallyticus violacea
GGCTCTTAGACGTGAAAGTTCAGCTCTAAAAGTCTTGTATCGGGATGATTATTCACAGTATCGAGTTTCAAATCCAGGATGAGCCGATGCATTGTGAACTTGATCCGTTGATTTAAACAGGAAGTATACATTAGCCTTGTTTGGAGCGAAACCGCAGTCGACCGCATAGACAGGCACGTGGCATAACCCTCTAATCTTACAATCCAAATCAGTTCCTTTGCTTTTATTATGTTTTCTCCGAAACAACCGACGGTTTTATTAGTAAAAGACACCATTCACAATTCATATTATTATTCAAAGTAAATACTAGCAGGTTCTACAACTTTTGCTAGTTAGCATTTAAGGCACTAGAAAAAGTCGGATATTTGAGAATGGTGCTTCAATGATTTGCTCTCTAGAACCCTGCTAGACGTTTGTAAAAAATTAGCTAAATATACAGAATGATGTAACAGGTCAATTAAATATACCTTCTGAGATTTATGACTGGATCAAATTATTTTCTTGCAGTTTCTGATGCATTAGTCAAATTCTTGACATAGTATTACAGAAGTAATACTATGTCATGGGGACTTTGGAATTATATATTTTGAAATTATAGCAATATTGGGAGGGGTCTTTATAATTGAAAAGTGACGGTACGCGCTTGCGTGAGAAGATGACGCATTAGCGTGTTTTTAAAGTTAAGCATTTCCCTTCGTTTCTCTCTCTTCAAGGGATGTGAAACTGAACGGTTCAAGACAGGTACTCCTCAGACCTATCTGTGGTTTAAAGTTTGGTAATTGTCAAAACTGTGAGTCAGATATTAAACTGAAGGGAACGTTTTAATACGTTTTATAACAATTATTACTTAAAATTACTTTCTTAATTTCTTATTACTTAATTATTTAGAGAAATGATGTGTTAAATTTAAAGTAGTTAAACTCGGATTACATTCCCCAATGCCCCGGCTACTAATGAATTAGGTAATGCGCCAGTGTTCTCTGTGAATTGAATATATATTTGGCTTTTAGACGATTAGTAGCGTGACAATACTTAGACTACAATTTACGAAAACGTAGTGCATTAAACTAGCTATGCAAGCCAGCATCAAGTGGAACTCCCATAAATATAATTTTTTTAAATTTTATTTGCAACAAGCAGGTCTCGGTATTTGCTGGGCCGGTCGGTAATGGTGGTGTAGTGGTAGCCATACATGCCTTCTAAACAGAAGATCGCGGGTTCAAACCCGGCTAGGATCAATGGATTTTTTTCCAGCGTAAAAATCCTAAGTATGGTTTCCTTCGGAAAGGAAGTAAAGCCTGGGTCCCGTGTCGTACATTTACGGCACGATAAAGAACCTCAAGCCTGAAAGAGAGGCCTCTGAGCAAAATTTGTCGGCCGTTTCACGCCCTGAGTTGAATGGGACGCTGATGACCTGAGATGTTTTAAAGAGCGTTCGTAAATAAACCAAATCAACAACAAGCCAATTTGCAAATGACAAATGATGATTGTCAGTAATCTCAATAGAGAAGAGCCAAATGCGGGTTTAGGATTATTTCATGAACAGAATAAAAGTAGCATATATTTGAAATTCGCGCATGGGTTATTAACAATTGTATAAAATGTTATTCTTACTTATGAATGTTTACCTATTCAGAAACGTAAGAATGAAATAGACGAAAGTCGACTGTTAAGATTCGCTACCTTTCTTTACTATGCCAACTGAGAAAAAAGTAAACAGAGATATCATTTTACAATGCTAAACAACGAGTTTATTAAAATTCATGGTTGCTTCGGTAGATATTGTTACATAATTTACAAAATGATTTCAAACTGATTGAATAGGTAAAAATAATTGCTTGAATGAATAAACATTTAGTTAAATGTGCAATTATTTCAAACATAGAAATGTGGTCAGTGATGCATGCTCAGGAATTATTATATAGTGGGGGTATAGAGTTGGTTACACTGACCACAAGATAAAAGATAAAATTAAAAAAATATATATTCATTTCATTGGTCATTTTTATAATGTCACACAAATGAAGTTGTCACCAAAAATGTACTGCGGAGTCTATTGAAGCAGCGATATCATTGTTTAAAAAATATTCTTGACTGTTTCATTGTTAACTGCAGAGTATTCTTCTGCCTATAACGTAAGGGACTTTTAGCTATGTTGGTTTCTGCTTTCCAAAATTAAATGCATCTTCGAAATACTAATGCTAGTGAAATAAATTTTGTATGAAAGGAATGTTGATTTATGTAAATACTTGGATTTCCTTAAATATATAAAAATATATGTAGAATCAAATATACTTTAAATCTTGTCATGAGTAAGCATATTACAAAATTTAGTTGAAAATTAACAAACAAATATGTATTTACATTTTCAATATAAATTCAATTGGAATCGAACACAGTGAAATGCATTAATAATCTCTTCTGGGTCGAAAATTTTGAACACTCTTAATGGTTTCACTTACATGAGATTTACTCAGGACATGTTTCGTGGAACAATTGTGACCTTCATCAGCTGTTAAACGACTCGCTAACCCTAGTACTGGTGATAAGTCTATAGACTTCTAGGTAGGATTTTGTTTTTACACTCGCTTACTTTGGCAGATAGATCCGAAAACTATATGTATTTGTTTTAATAATTGGTCATTTTGCCATTTTTTAAATTCACTTTGTGGGAAAACCGTAAAATTAGTATAAAACTTTTTTTTTTTCTAATGTTATAAGTGAAACTGTTTTAGTCATTATTCGGGAAGAAATAAGTTTTAAATGAGTTATTGTTCAGATTTATAATTGAAAAGGTTCAAAATCCATTTAAATAATGACAGTTTCGATAAAGTTACGTTAATATTTGGCAAATTTACTTTTATACCTAAAGATTTTGTTACTTTGTAAATATAAAAATATGAGCTCAATTGTTCTATTTCACATCAAATCGTCCGTATTTACAAGCATTTTATTTTGGTTTATTTACGGACGCTATTTCATATCTCAGATTAACAGCGTTCCATTCAATTCAGGCGTGAAAAATCCATTAAATTTTGCTCAGAGGCCTCTTCTTTCAGGGTTGAGGCTCTTTTACTTGCCGTAAATGTACGACTGAAACCCATGGCTTTATTTCCCTTCCCCAGAAAGCCGTACTTAGGATTTTTACACCTGAAAAAATCCATCGACCCTGGATGATTGAAACCGCTATCTTGAGCCTAAAAGGCGAGTAAACTTACCACGTTGTGTAAGCAGATGACCGTCTATTTTGTAAGGGAATAATTAGTAAAAGAATTGTGACCTACTCTCTTCCCAGACACGAAAGACCTGCTATATTTTTGCGGCAGTTTAAATCTACAATATTAGATGAAGTTCATGCGAACACAAGAGAAGTAATAGCTGATATTTCGGAAAATACCGCAATATACCGGTTTTGGGCAGATCGAGTACCGTTCGCTGACTGCCCACCGCAGGGAAATGTCTGCGGCGAAAAGCGAGGCCCAAACAAACGAATGACATTGCAATATTAACAAAACAAATTGAAAGTGTGGATAGTTGATAATGTCCTGTTTTGTTTATTTATTTACTCCTTATATTTAAATTTCAATTAAATTTCTGCCCAAGCTTCTAAAATTTTTCTGCACGGGTATACACATCATGGTTTTGTATAGTCGAAGTCTATTTTCATCATCAATTTCATCTCCGTAACTGAGTGGGATGATTCAATTCATTCGTTAACGCCTGGGACTCGCATTCGAAAGATCCCGGGTTCAATTTTCTTGTCCATTCTGACCCCCCCTGTTTTTTCCGTGATCTCCTTGGGTTCCTTAGGCGAGATTTGGAATTTATTTTTCCTTTTCACGAATTTTCCGCTCTTCCATTCCATTCGAATGATTCTGTTACACAGTCGAAAATGCCAGAGCGAGGTAGGCTGGCGCTTTGTGAAGGTTTCTGCCCCGCATTTGGTATGGAAGCGGCCATTCTGAAAGGCTCTAACTCCTTGGAGTTAGGGCTCCGCTAACGCCCGTCTAACTGGAAACAGGTTAGGGACACCGTTTACGTTCATGCCTCCGATGTTTCCTTCAATCTTCCCTTCCTCCCGAATATACTCCTACCGAGGGCGTCGGCACAAACGGCCAGCCCTTGATCAAGCGTGAAATACCGAAATATCCTTCTTCGTTCCTAAAAATCCAATCTAATTCAACTTCGTAAATGTTCCTGCTACGAATAGCAGGAATGATAAATTCTAATCGTATTCTCTAGGTTAAATTTTCTAGTCTTTCCCTTGTTAAAGCTACTCTCAGATGTCTTGAAGTAATTTTATAGTAAACATTAAAATAATAATAATTATAATAAACTGCTTATATGTAATAATGGTATAATTGTAATCCTCAAAAAAGGCAAATGTTATAAAATTGCAAACATATTCCAGTCTAAATAATACATTTTTAACATTTAAGCATATATTATACAAGAAGCATGACAGAAAAACGACACCGTTTATATATTTAAGCAAATATTAGCTGAAAATGCAAATTCTATGAACATCAGAACTTTCAGTAGTTTAACTTTCACCTCACAATGACAGATAGTTACTTTGATATATACATTTCCATTAACATTAATGGGACCGACGGTGTCAAAGAAAATCGTGTTTGTTTAATTAAATTGTTACAATGGGACGAGTGTTAAGTGTAAGGACTGCCTCTGCCGGAAGAAGAAAGCAGCACAAACGCAGAAACAAGTGACAGGCACGGACAGATGTTAGCTTCTCTCAGCGTAATAACAACTGCCGTAACTCAGAACTTGTATGAGTATCGCGTTTTTGTGCCGGCACTGCTAATTATATACGTACCAGGCAAACTTACTAGAGCTAACATAACCTCACCCAGTGTTTATTTTCGTGATTGCGCAAGCCGACAGTGTTCTGTTATTGCGTGTTGCTAAAGCTTTGGCAACCACGAGCGACTAAATTCCCCTATAACTTTACTAGACTACAAAAGAAGCTTTCGTTCTTCTTTCTATTCCGATTTTTATTATTATGCTATTTTTATTTTTTTACGGGTAGTCTTTCTAGTTTTGTTCTTTTTGTAACCTCTTATGTCATTATAAGTTTTGCATAGTTTAAATACGGACACCAACCCAAAGCAAGCTTTAGATAAAATTCGTATTAAATTAGTCATAACTTACGCACGAATAATTTGGCAGCATTTAAAGATATATCGGTCATTGCATTAACGATTTTAGACTATAGAGACACAAGGCAACTCCAGAAAAATATAATTTTTTTTCAATAACACCACGAGTCCTGATCATTTTTCGGTAATTTTATGGGGTTAAGGAATGTTTGTTGTCATGATCATTATTTCAAGACCTAAGGTGTGATTTGGCTTATCTGTTTGATCTTTCTGAAAACAAATTCTAATTTTATCAGCTTTTATTCCAAGCAGAACCGCGTGCACAGGATAGGTTCATGAGTTTCCAGCCTAACCATTTTCGTGATCATTTCTTCTGTAGCGACATCATCTTGTGTACTCGCTCGACCACGTTTGAACTCAAGAAATCCAAATTTTACAGTTGTCTATAATGGAGTATTTTCTCCCAGATCATTTTTATTTCTACAAAAAGTTCTGAACCCTTCAAGCCTTTTAAATGCAAATAATTAATAGTTCAATGTTCAATATTCTCCATTTTAAATAGTGTATAGTTCCTTTAAACAATAACTGACAAAAATTATCAAAAATTTACTGTTGTATTTTTAGTGATGCCATCTTAAAAATAAAACTAATGATCATCTTGTCCAAGTATGAGGGTAGGTCCATAAGTTTCCGGCCTCACCGATAAGGAGTGTCGCCTTCACAAAATCCTTATCTGGTGTCATACTTATCTGTTAAGTAAATAATTGCAGCTGTACTTCCACTCTGCTGTGTCCAGTTGTTCAGATATAGTTACATAAAGAAGCCTATGTGTAGAAGATTGTGTCATGTTCAAACTGGAGTTTCGAGATGTTATTAAATTCTTCACAAAAGAAGGAATTAACTCTAAATGAAATTAAACGGCGATTGGACGGTGTATAAGGGGAAGCATCCCCCTCATATTCTTCCGTAAAAGAATGGGCCAAACTTTTTCCAATGGATCGTGAAAGCATTGAAAACGAAGATCGTGCAGATCAGTCCTTGGAGATGCTCACTCCTGAAAACATCGTTCTTGTGGAAGGAGAAATTATGGCTCAAAGTTACAGATATAGCAACAAAGTTGGTCTTTCTAAAACAACAGTCCTTCGAATTATTCATGAACATTTAAACATGAATAAGGTTAGTGCAAGATGAGTGCCTAGACTTCTTCCCTCAGTCCAAAAGCAGCAACGAGTCATCTGTGGTAAGCTATTTTTGGAGCTCTGCCGCGGCAATGAGAGAGAAGTTCTGCAAACTGTTGTTTTAGGAGAGAAAACTATGGTTCTCTACTATGATCCCTCGTCCAAAAGAGAATCAATGGAGTGGAGTAAACCTGGCGAACACCGCTTCTAAAGTTCAAGGTCACTCAGTCAACCAAGAACATCATGACCACACTCTTTTGGGACTCATTGACTTCAAGGAGAGGAACATCACAGTAAATGGGGAGTACTATGCTGACCTACTGCACAGACTACGTGCTTCCTTCCATCAAAGAGAAAAGGCGAAGAAAGCTGAGTGGTGCTCTGCGCCTTCTTCATGACAACGCGCCTGTGCACATAGCTCTTGTTGAAACGGAAGCTGTGAAGATATGTGGCTTTAAGGAGATCGACCATACACCCTACAGCCCAGATCTAGCTTCCAGTGACTACTTCTTCTACTCAGAACTCAAGAAGGACCTTCGAGGAAGGAAATTTAAATGTGACGAAGAAGTGATGGATGCTGTTTATGCCCATTTTGTAGCCAAACTTCTGACTATTGGAGCGGGGGATTGAATGTTAATTCAAAGATGTGAGAAGTGTTTTGCAATAAGGGTAACTATATTGAAACGTGAAATATAGTTTTTTGTCTTTATCATACCTAGAAAATGGTTAAGCCGGGAACTTATGGACCTACTCTCGTAGTAGGTTTTAAAAAAAATGAAGATCTAGAGCTTATCTCTTTGGATCAGTATAACGTATATCATTTTAAAACAAAAATTACTAAATATAAGCATTATGGTAATATTTAGGTAAGCGTTTTACTGTTTCAAAAGAAATAAAAAGTACTATTTTCCTCTATCTCGTGCCTTAACGAGAATATTTTATACCAGTTCTGCGTGTCCTAAGTTAGCTCTCATAAGACTTGAATGCTTAGAGACTAGTTAAAAATAAATACAGTATAATGAAAATGAAAATCTTTGAATAAGCCAAAAAGAATGTAAACTGATAAGATGACCAGCAGATCAATCTTTTTGTTTGAAACATATGAACTGACATTTAAACTATTTTTTAGAGTTGCTGCATTTAAATTTAACAAAATGTCACATTTTTATATACACCAAGTTCCTGATGGATATCTTAATGTTACATTAGGCTATATGTTAATATTGTTTTGTTGTGAATTACGTTGATTCCCATTTATTAAGTGGACTATGAAAGGCCTATCCTTGTATGTTATACAGTTCCCATTTTCTCTAGAATTATTAAAACTAATGAAATAAAAACTGTTACAGTATACAGATGCATACAATTGAAAGGTGCTGGTCTATTTTTACTGCTATACCATAACTTTGAAGCAAATTATAAATTATTTTGAATTGTTTGCCTTTTTTTCAATTTTTCCTCCATTTTTTTTTTATTTTGTCATATCAATAGATCCACATCATTACAATGATATTACGAAAAGTGGTAAAAGTTTCAAAATTATAGCTTATACAGACCCTTAAAAATGGGAAAGTTGTGCAAAAAAAATGTGGCTTTTTAATAATTGCAGTCAAAAATATGTTTACAGAAAAGCCAACTTTTTGAGGGAAACATTAGCTAAAACTCCCCAACAATGTAAAACAGACAAGGATGATGTCATGGAAACAACGCTGCCAATTTATGAACTACAACTTTTTTGTTGTCATTCAAGACAAACCACGGCCTCCTAGAGCAAATATTCCTCAGATATAGAACTTTAACCGAACATGTCCCCGCCAAACAGAATAAATAAATAAATAAATAAATAAATAAATAAATAAATAAATAAGGCTTCTGTATTGACATGATTAAAAATTTATTAAAAGTACTTATAGCCCAGAAATATTAATGAAAAGCATATCAAAATAAACTGAAAATTTAAAAGATTAAAGTGTAACAGAAATAAAAATATAATTTTGATCCCCCTTGATAAAAAGAAGAACCTTTCTAGACCTTCCTGCGCCTTTTTTGCTTAGTTTTTGAAGTGAAAAGGCCAAATAGCATGAAACTTCTGAATAACAGTCATCAGCAAATTTCCTTGGGAACCTTAAAAAACCTAACCGTGATCTTCTTCGTTATAAAATTTCTTGTGAGTTATTTGCTTAATAAAAATCACGAAATGTAATAAAAATAATTAAAAATCAGCAAATAACAATAAGATAGAACATTTAAGATTCAGTCTCACTAATATGCATTTTCAGAGGACTGTCTTTCATTGCACGTCTTATGACAGATTGTAACTATAGAAAGCTAGCGAATAAATTATGAAATGATTGATGGCATGTCCCATTGGTTGGCAACCTTAATGCTTTCTTAATCAAAAGCTTCCGACTTGCCGTGCAGCATAACACGGAGTCGTGCATCTATCGGCAACTGCGTCGTCATTTGTTTCGTCTTTACCGCTTCGTTCTTGTTTGCCTTTACTTGCTGGTTGCTAGGCAATGGAATCAGGTGCTTCGGAATCTGAAAACGTCTTCTGCCATGGGAGAAAGAAAGGCTTACCCTTAGCCATATTGGTATCTTAACCTGGGATGAAAACTCCTGCTTTTTGTTCACCCAGGATATTGACAATACGTGGATTGGAAGCTTGAGAGCGAGTTTGAATAGCTGGGTGCAAGAAGGGTATGAGTTACGAATATAAATTTGCTATTCAAGAAACTTAGTAGAGAAAACGTAAATTATTTGTGAAATGTTTGTATAGTAAAAACGTTATTAAATAACATTTTATAGGAAATGTATTTTGGGGGGTAAATTTGTTTTATTTTTACGTTATCATTATTTACGAAACAAAAAGTACATGTTTGTTCATTTTTTTCTATTTTTGTAAAAGTTTGATATTTTTTGTTGAAACCTTGTTATTATTTTTGTGGCATTTTAAGATATTTTTGACTACATATTTTATGTTTGCTTCATAAAATGCCCAACTAAACAAATTGCCAGCCATTCCGAAAGAATACGTGTAATTTGATTTGTCTTTCAAAGTTTTCAAATGGAAGATTACATTCTCTCCTGTGCAGATTTCCCAATAACCACAAGAAGTCTGTTTAACTTAGAAATGGCATAATCTCACGATTGTATAAAATATGAAAATAAGCAAAACGTCTTTAATTATTACCTTGCAGATGAACGCTTGCTCTGTTTTATTATTGTTATTTAAAAATTGGTGTGTTTAACTTCAAGTTGCAGTTTGAACAAAAGATTCACTGGAAATTAAAAACGCTTTTTGTGTTGGGTGCTCTGAGTTATAGGTAAGCGGCTATGCTTTTGTTTTTTGTACTAGAAAACATCTGACGGTTGACCGCCTCTGTGCATCGACTAGACAAACGTTTCGGTGGCTGAATTCATAGCTTGTTTTTATCTAAATAACCAAATGCTTGCTTCAAAATATTACGAAGAACTGCTTGACCAGAGTTGTTTCTAACTTTTGAGCAGAAGATTGTTTGTTCTTTATAACAACTGTGAGTCGCTAATATATACATCAAAATTGTCTAAGAAACAACATACACACACTTTAAAAATTCTTGGCGTATCTAAATACATAAGTTGCGAAATTATGTAAACACTATACCTTAAATTATCTTCAGCAAGGAATAACAAAGTTTTTATTGAAAACCTGCCTAATAACTGTGTTACGGTTTTGTTTTCATTTTTTAAAAAGTTAATTAATATAAGTGTTAAAAACCTGGATGACAAAGGGCATCCTTTATTAAACAAAAAGGATTGTTTTATTTCAAATTATTAAGTAAAATTCACATATAGATTCTGTACCACTGTTATCGAAATATATGGATATCTTTGTCCATACTTTCTTTCAAGGCAGTTACCTAAACATATTTACAAAGTCTAAAAAATTTGCATATGCTTGCTGATTGCATTATCTTCTCTTCTGTTTCTCTTCTCGTTCTACTTTTTATCCTCTCTCCACGTCTCTTCCCCATCCCTTTTATTTCTTATACTTTCTCTTCTCCTTTATCTTTCTCTTTTTCCCTTCCCTTCTCTTCTTTTCTTTCTCTTTTCATTATTTTATCTTCCGCCTCTCAATCTACTTCTTTTCTTTCTCGTCCAGTTTTATTCTCAGGCTCCTCTTTCTCTTTTATTTCCTTCTCCTCTCTTTATCTTCTCTTCCTCTTCCATTCTCTTTTCTTTATAGTTCATTCTTTTACTTTATCTTCTTTTTCCTTCCTCTTCTCATTTTTCTTTTTCTCTTTCTCCCTTTTTGTTTTATTCTATTTCTCTTCTGCCCTCTTTCTCTTCTCTTTATCCTTTCCTTCTCTGTTTTTTGTCTTTCTTCCCTTTTTTTTTTTTTTGGTTCCTCATTCTCTTGTATTTATTCTCTTTCTCTTCCGTTCTCTTTTTTCTTTCTTTTTACTCTTTCTTTTCTCTTATTTGCTCTTCTTGTCTTCTTTTTTTCTGTATTGCACAGTAATTTGAATTTTCAAAAAAACTCAACTAAATGTTTTGTCATTCCTAACAATTCCAATTTTAATAAACAAGATATTGATGTCTTAAAGCAGAACATTAAAAATGAAGGGCAGATGTATGTTAAGTCACATTTGGTGTATAAAGTTGCCAGGACACCTAAGGAGCATATTACATAAAAATTCACAATGTGTTATTGTTGCTGCAAAAAGAAAAAAGGAATTTATGAATAGATTAATTAATTAATAGAATGATACTTGTGTCTTTTGAAAGAAACGTGCGCTACATTTAAAAATTTTGGGTTATTTGCCTGAAAATGTTAGGCAAAGTGATAGCCAATACGAGATGATTTAAGATAAAAAAAATAGTTTTCTTCTTATTATATATTCTTTTGCTCATTAAAATCTGTTAAAAATACGTTTTTCTTTCTTTAGTTCTCCAATATCACCACGTCTATTTTTTAAGATAGCCAAATTGGAAAACACAATACAGGAATTACCAGCTTATACAATGAGCCACTGATACATGAACAATGAACAGTGTTAATACTCTACAAGTGTTCTGTAATTGTTTCCCCATGTGGTGACTTTTATGAGTAAGTGTTCAAAGATACAGAACTAATAAACAAATGGGGAGAATGAAAAATAGGAGCTAAGATTGTCATTAACTTGATAGAGTAATTAATTATGCATTGTCACAACGTAGCATTTTTGCATGAAGTTCCTTTTTTACCTTCCTTATTTACGGTAGGTAAACTATTATTGTTTAAACAATCCGTAAACGAGAAGTGTTCCTCTTCCCCCCCCCCTCACAAATCTGGTTACTTTAGTCAAGAGGGGGACAAATAGCGATTATTTCAATAATAATAATAATAATAAGAAGAAGAAGAAGAAGAAGAAGAAAAAGAAAAAGAAAAAGAAGAAGAAGAAGCTGGCTTCAATTCCTTTAAGAGAATGTCACGAAAGAAACAATGCAACAATATCACGAATGATCAATTCCTGTCGGTACGTGACGAAATACTCCACTCTTGGAGTAAGACTTAAAAACCTTTTCCACTGTAATTTCGCGTAAAAATAAAAGATTATGCACAACGAGGAATGGAAAGCAGAATGATGAATCACGTTTCGAGGCACCGTAGAACAGCATGACCAGTAGGCTGAGCCTTCATTGAGATCGTAAAAACTGTTCTTGAAATCGTCTGAAAGCGAAGTAGTCTTTTTTCAAAATGGTTATGTAACATTCAAAATATCTGCACTCCCTGCACCTGATGATTTAAACTGTGTCTTCATACATTTACGGCCAGCTGTATAAAAGTTGCTAACTGGAGGTTACTTGTAACTGTAAATTAAACACTAACTAGAGGTTAGTCATCGTTTCTGTTGCTAAAAATAACCTTGGACAACGTAACCTCGAATTTGCAATAACTGTCAAACATAGCGAAATAATAGGGAAATTCGTGTTAGAGCGATTTTTTTTTCAATGGTGTTTAACGTCCGTTTTTACTACCGTGGCACCACAGGCGGTGAACATTGATGATACATGAAATGAAATGATAAATTGGGGAAGGATTATTTTAAGGAAGGAAACGTTCCATCCTAAGTTTAGGGTACCTCCCTGGCATTTGCCAGTTGTGAGGACTGAGAAAAACCTGGAAAAAACCTCAGTCAGGGAGGACGGTCTTGGTGGGATTCGAGCCCCAGACCTCCCGCTCACGAATCCGCGCCTTAACGACCTCGGCCACCCGTGGCGGTTTAGAGTGAGTTGATGTTCAACTGTTCAACCTAATAAAATCAATAATTATTATTTTTTTTTTAATATGTCTTCAAACATGGAAAAGTCAAAGCGAATTTTACCAAGTGTGAGAAGGATATTATTATTTATCTGGTGTTAAAATATCAGGGAATAATTGAAAAATAAAACTGATTTGTTAAATAAGAATAAAGAACGTACATAGGAAGAAAATTGCCAAAGAGTATAATTATTCTAATTGGAATACTTCTGCATTATAACCCTCAGGGTATGTTTATGCTGTCTATAGCACTTAAAACTCCAGGAAAGTTGCGAATGTTTCAGAAGCCGAGCAAACTTTCCTTGCATCGCCCTAATGAACCGAGGTCTCAGAGATGCTACTGCTCTAGTAGTTTTATGGATAGTTCTACTGGCCGTTCCTCACTCCACTATAATGTCTCCAATAACTATTTGGAAACTTCCTGACACATAGAGCCTTAAAGTTAATAGTATCATGAAAATCGAATTCAAAGCATGATTTCGCTTAGTTTGTGATTGTAATTGGGGATGTAACATTTGTTCCAGTTCTTCGACATCTTTTGCTAAACGAAATTGCATTTTGAATTATTTGTCATTCAGCTCTAGAAACGGATTATTTCTCTCATTAAGTACAAGAGGAGCACGATGAAATCCATCTCTGGGTGAAACGTCGGAAATCAAAAATCCCTACAATGTACCGCGTAGGGTTAACCTAACATAACCTACAATTGAACGCTGCTCTGTTATTATTACGCGGAAATGGAAAGTGAAACATTGAACAAATTTTATCTTCCGAAATTAAAATAACGTTAACTAACCATTTTATTTATAAATTAAGTTATTATGTGAAATGTATTTAACATTTACTAAACTTTAATTAGTGCTTTAACTTGAGAAATTTCGCGAGTTAGATTTAACTTCAGGTTAACACGAAATAATCTTAGATTAGTGTTTATACAGTCAAAATTTCCAACTGATGGTCAATTTTATTCCATAAGTTCAAGTTAACTCTTTATACAACTGACCCTATAAGTAGTTATCTTATAAGAATTTGATAAAAAGCTGAAAAAATGCTTTACCCTTACTGAAAATAGTTAAGGGAAAATCTTTCATTTTAAAGTATTAGCTCACAATGAAATTTCCATGTAGAATGTTGTAAGTAACACTTATTTCTTGTGATTATACGCATCATTTACAGGGATTTTGGTTCTAATTGAATTTAAAGGATGAGGACATTATTATTAATTTCATATTTACGAATTTTTCAATATTTCATCATTGACTAAACGATAGGGTGTGATGATAAATTGAAACTTTGGCACAGAAGAACATCTTTGAATGGGAGGGAATTTTCTTACTTTGGATCATCGGCATTTTACAAGACGATGTCCATGCTATCTGAAACATATTTCAGGAACATAAACACACATTTTTTTTTCCAGCCATGCTATTCGTGTACTGGGAAAAACTTATTTAATACATACTTTTTGCATAATACAGAATAGTGATTACATTTTTAACTAAACAAGAACTTTCACCTAGTTATATTAAAAAAGCCTTAGCGGTGTGCATTAGGAAGCTTCTACTCCTTATTCCTCTGTGAAGAAGTATCAAAAAGATTTCATTTGAGCAGAAAGTGCCTTGAAGATGACCCACTTTTTGGTTTAATCGACCAGGGGTCTTCTATGAACAGTGTTCTGAGATCTGCGGGGCACTGTTGTAATAGAAAGAAGGGTAGGTTATGGATGTGCAGACACAAGAGAACATCTCCCTTATCGAGGAGAAAGTTCTGAGCGCCTGAACGCAAAGCTGGGGCTGTCTAAAACTACTATGCTTCACATCTTTCATCAACTTTTGCATATGAATAAAAGTATTGCTCGATGAGTGCCCATTTATTCAGCAGCGCAAGATAGCGTGGAATGTTGTCAGATTTTTTAATTTTTGCCATGGAAACGAGAAGGCAGTATATGAATTCATCGTCATAGGGGATGAAATTATGGTTCTCTACTATGATTATTTTTCTAAATGAAAAATCTTTAGAATAACGAAAGAATGGTGAAACACTCCCCAAAAAGGCCAAGATCACACAGTCCACGAAAATCATGGCGATGGTTTTTGGGACTGCAGAGGAATTTTGATGATGGGCTTCAAAGGAAGAAACAACGATGACAGGGCAGTACAGTGCTGAGCTACCGCTTGGAATTCATCTGTTGCACAACACATCACATGTGACTTCCTGGAACTGGATCATCCAGACCTTGTCCCAACCACTGTTATCTGAAATGTTATCTTCAAAGGCGAGGTTCAGAAACGAGAGCTTTGCAGCATTTTGGAGTTTCAAAATATTTTTAATGCGATTAAAGCATTAATTCAGAGATATAAGAAATGCATTAACGCAAAGGAAGATCACGCTGAAAAACTATACTTGTATTTTTATTCTATCAGCTACCTAACAGGATCAGTCCGGATACTTATTGACCAGACCTCGTATAGCACAGTTAACAGGAGCACAGCAAGATTATCTCGAGAAATTGCTCAAACAGTTCCGAGCACTTTCATTGTAGGCTCACGCTCGTGCTGCCAACATATATTCTGTGCTGATTGCCCCAGTTGGGCACACGTTCACGTTTTCTTAGCTCGACGTCCTTGGCAGTATTAGCCTTTAGCTAAGTTCCCGGGGCAGTTAGTCTTCCCTGGCTGATGCAAAGTGAAATAATTTGAACTAGAGCCCGCCTCTTAATGGTTTCCTCCTTAAGTGGAAGAGATAATTAAGCACAGGAAACGCAAGGAGGTGATAAATGATGTAGCGGCGCTGCTAACCCCCTCTATCGACCTAGCATTGCACTAACACCACCGTTGTTTGTTCTCAGGTCATTAATCTGGGAAAATTCCTCGCTCCTTGCTCAAGTTACTGACACGCGCGGCCCTTACTGGGGGGGATGATCCTTCTTGGGTCGATATACCCTCAGCTTGTGCCCCAAAACTCAATCTGACTCCTTCTCACTACAGAATGTCTAAGAAAGCTGGTACTGGAAATCCGTTCAGAATTCTCATATGGGAGTAATCAAGAAACTAAACTGGTCATCAGGTATTACTTAATAGGCGAGAAAACTTCCGCAGGTTGCAGTGAGACCTTATTTTAGAAATTCCTTTAAAACATCTGTACATTTTAGTTATCTCCTTTAGATATTCCGAGGGATTGTGGTTGTACCTATGAAAAGATTTCTAAAAATGTTCTTCAAACCTCCATCGATCCTATTTACTAGACACCAAAAATGATGATGCTGATATGTGTGTATCGGTCCTGTGTAGTGGTAACCATACTTGCTTCCTAAACCCAAGATCGCGGGTTCAATCCCGGCCATGACTTTTTTCGGGCTTCCTTCGGATAGGAAGTAAAGCCTTGGGTTCCAAGTCGTACATTTACGGCATGAAAATGAACATCATGCCCGAAAATAAGCAAAATTTACCGGCCGTTTCACGCTCTGAATTGAATGAGAGACGCTAATCACCTGAGATGTTAAAAAGCTTCCACTAATAAACCAAATCAAAATCGATGTGTGTGTGTGTGTGTGTGTGTGTGTGTGTGTGTGTCAGTGTTTGTTACGCAGTGACCGCATTTTTTGTTTTGTTTTTTTTTTTCCTCAACGAAATTTGGCATATAATGACCATTTAACAAATGATTCATCCAGTTCATTAACCAACAACATTGGACCATTTGAGCTGGGGGTTAACCTAAAACGAACATTTAAAAATCGTTCTAGCGGCCGCAATTGTTGCTTTTTTCTCAACGAAACTCGGCACATACCATTGAAATAAAATAAGAAAAATGGTTTATGAAAACCAGGGAAATCGGATCATTAGCAGTGGGGGTATATCTGAAAACCAAAATTTTGTGATCGCCGAGTATGTCGATTAAAGTAGCCCGGGGGAGATGTGGCATAATGGGGGGATTATTATATTGTTAGGATTAACAATTGGGTATTCCTACCAAGTGATAAATTCAGTGTCATGTGAAAGATCATGAGAGGAATAGTGTGCGACAGAGGGACAGTTCTGAGGCATCAGTATCAAACGGATTGCAAAAAGCCGAATTCCAGAGAATGCTGGAGCGACATGGAGTGAAGTACAAATCTTAAGCGGTAGTGTATGTACTGTTATCAACCTTGTTAGTGTAAAGTGTACAATAAATGCAGGTGGAGAGAACATAGAAAAGCGTACGCTAAAATCAACTATTTTAATCACATTCCGTTTTAGTTGTTATACAGCTAAGTGTAATTGGAAATGTTAAGTTAACAATATAACACGGGAAAGCATATACTTTTAAGCCTGAAAGTTATGCTTTTTATTAAATACATATGTATATCTTCAGTTAGCATTATTTTTACTATATTCTCTGCTCTAGAGCTCTGTAATAACCTTCACTAACTCAATTTCATGAGGAATTCAATTAGTTTACGCAGCTCCTGGGTGACGGACTTTCGTTTTATAATTTAGATATTCTGGGAAACTGGTTAATTTAAAAGAAGAATTTTGGTCAGGGGCGGCAATTCTTATAGGTTATAATTGCACTACTCCAAAACATTTCAACATTCAATTTCTTATAACCATTGCTTGATGCGTTTTTTTAAACAAACACACATAAAAAAATAGGGGGAGGGAATATATAAAGAAATCGCTTGTATTGAACTTCTATCCCGCGCCTGATGTTTGTATTTCACATTATTATCTGTAGGGGACTTGTTTTGCTGCCTTGGTCGGTAAGCTTGTGGATATTTAACCGGAAGAGATGAGAGGAAGCGGTAGGCTGAGCCCTTTTCCCATAAACGCCATTGGGTGCATGCACCACCTGAAACGTTATCTCTCGACACGTGACTTCCCTTATATAGACTAATGTTGTTGCGTTACAGAGTTAAATAAAATATTTTAAAAGACTATTAGATGATTACAGTATATTAATAACAACACAGTCATATGTATTAAATATAGGGAAATTGTCATTATGTTAGTATCAAACATCCAACAGCGATAATCATCTGTTTCATTAGTAGTCAGCTGTTACTGAATGACAGGCCAGTGAGGTTTCGTATTAATTGGTGAAGTAGTTGCTTCATTTGTTTGGTGTAAATTGAAAGTGAGGGAATTAAACGCAATACAAAGCTTACCTTCTAACCCCCCCCCCTGTGATCATTGAAAGAAAAAATTAAAATGAATAACTAGGTATCGATTTTTAAACTTTGATTTTCAGATAAATTCCCACTTTCAATGATCCGAGTATCCTGATTATCAGAAACTGTATTTCTTATTTTATTTAAATGGTATATACGCGGGTTCATTGTGAAGAAACAAATATTGACGCCGTTAGAGCTATTTTTAAGTTTTGCGTTTCAGGTAATCCCCCTTACTCCTAATAGTTCGATTTCACTGATTTTCGGAAACTATTGTTTGTACTTTATTTCAATGGCATAAAATTGCGGCCTCCAGAGCAATTTAAAATTTTCGCCTTAACTCCCACATCATTTTCACGCATAACCATACTCCTAATGCTCGATTTCCACTTTTATCAATTTATTTTAAATAATTTTACAGAGTTTCGTTGAAAATGAATAAAATTTGCGGTCACTAGATTGATTTTTCAATGTATTAAAAAAATTTCGCTTTAGGTTAACTCGCGGCCTCAATGGTCCAATTTTGCTGGTTAACCAATTAGACAAATCATTTGTTAATTGATGGTTATATGCCGAGTTAAGTTAAAAAAAACAAAATTGCGACCGCAAGAGCGGTTTTATTTAATAGTGTTTAACGCCCATTTTTACTACCGAGATACCACAGGCGGTGTACACTTATGATATAAAATATGAAATGATATATTGGGAAAGTATATTTTTTAAAGGAAGCAAATGCTTCGGGTCTAAGTTTAGAGTACTATGCGGCATTCACCATTTATGAGAACTGAGGAAAACTTGGAAAAATCTCAATAAATGAGAGGACGGTCCTGATGGGAATCGATCCCCAGATCTCCCGCTCACGAATACGCGCCTTAACGACCTCGGCTACTCGTGGCGGCTCAAGAGCATATATATATATATATATATATATATATATATATATATATACACACACACACACATATACACACATTTTATAATTGTTTTCTTTCTTTTTCGGTGCCTAGTGGACATGATCGATGGAGATTTGGAAATATTATTCAAAACTAATTATATCACTACAATCTCAATACCTTCCTTTGTAAGTGCCTAAAAAATTAATAAATGGATATTTTACGGACTAGGCTGCAATAGTTTCATTCCTTTGGAATTAGCTGATATAGCTATGTTATGTAATATTTTTACGTGGATTATAGCTTCGCTATCTCAAAGTGACTGTCAAAGACCTCTTTATATTCTTTGAAAATATTGCGTTCCATTCATTAACACCCGGTATATACATAACGTAGGAACCAGTTTTGAAATCCAAGCTGGAAACTCTTTACTCACGCGCGGACATCATTAACCTGCGATCTCACGGTTTAATGCCTACGTAATAAGAAATGTACAAACACTGACAATTGATTAATTTTGAATTGCTGCTAACAGTGCCTGCTCTCCGTTAATTATCATTATTTTTACATCGCTTTAAATTCAAATAGCTCTGCAAATGCTTAAGGCACGACTCATAAAAGATTGCCCACGGAAGTTCCAGCAGTTTCTACGTTTATGCTCACTTTCTTGTAGTTTGAAGTGATTATTTCATAACGGATCAGTGTTTTATTAATATTTTATGCATACAGTTAAAATCCACCAAAAATGACCAAATTACATGATAATGAACAGCTTGCTGTTCTCTAACAGTCATTTGCAAGTTATTAGTTTGTTTTTCTCACTGTTTTTTGTGGAGTGGTTCACGATTATAGTTCCTTGGACTGGCGGCAGATGGCAGTTACTTACTTCTTCCTAGGATAAAACAGAGAAAACAAAAATTACGTCAGTTGTAACCTACAAATATAAAATTCATTATTGTCAAAGAAAAAAATCGGGGTCTTATAGATAGTGATAGCACAAAAATGATTGAGTAGTGTTTAACACCCGTTTTTAATACTCAGGAACCGCAGGCGGTGACACTGATGATACATGAGATGATAAATTGGAAAAGGATTTTTTAAGGAAGGAAACGTTCCAGGCCTATGTTTTGGGTACTTCCCCGACATTTGCCATTTATGAGGACTGAGGGAAACCTGTAAAAAACCTCAGTCAATGAGGACGGTCCTGGCGGGATTCGAACCCAGACCTCCCGCTCACGAGTCTGCGCCTTAAAGACCTCGGCTACCCGTGGCGGTGTGATAGCATATATATAAAGAAAAATACAGTAACACCATTAACAACGAACAAATTAACAGTAATTATAAAAGTAGAAAAGCATAAAACACTAAGATAAAGTCACACTTGAGTTCGAAATATAGCGATCTCAAGTGTGACTTTATTAGTGTTTTATCCTTTTCTACTTTTATAATTACTGTTATATATATATACTGTTATATATATAATATTAATGAATAATAAAAATAAAGCAACACTATTAACAATGTAACAAATTAACACTAATAATAAAAGTAGATAAAGATAAAACACTGAGAAAGAGTCACACTTGAAATTGCTATATTTCGAACTATTGTGAGTTCTTCAATGGCAAGAAGCTAGTTAGTTCGAAATATAGCAATTTCAAGTGTGACTCTTTCTCAGTGTTTTATCTTTATCTACTTTTATTATTAGTGTTAATTTATATATATATATATATATATATATATATATATATAAGAAATATCAATTTACAAATAATCTAGGTAGGTTTTAAATCGCTGTTGAAGATAATGGTATCAGAACATGATCAGCGCAATTTATATATTTACATAAGTTAAAATACTTAAATTAATAAATGTAGCAATAACATGTATAAAAAGAATCGTTTTAAAAGTGGGCGAACTTTCGCTATACCAGTTAAAGCAAATTTTCCATCTTTTCACAACTGTCTCATATTGAGATATACAGAGTGAGCACTGCTTGCGCAACCGCGGGACCGGCCGGCAACGCTATGCCGGCGCATATTTCCCCTAAGTGAGGTTTCGGTGTGAGTTGGAATCTTGCGCAAAAAGCACGTGTTTGTTAGACGGCGCAACACAGTATATTGAATGAAAGTGTGTCAAGTGAATCTCGCCGGCCGGCCGCACCCGTGAAGGGTTGTTCTCTCCGTAGTTGGACCAGTGCACGGTGGTATCTTCAATGTTGATTTTTATATCGCTCCCAGTGGAGGTAGATTTCAATGAACTGATGGCGCTTTTATCGCCATATGTACCGCCTAGGGTGGCCGAGGTCGCTAAGGTGCGGACTCGTGAGCAGAAGGTTTGAGGTTCAATTCCCACAGAACCATTCTCCCTGACTGAGTTTTTTTTCCAGGTTTTCCTCAGTCCTCATAAATGGCAAATGCCGGTAAGGTACCCTAAACTTAGGCCTGGAACGCTTCCTTCCTTTAAAAAAAAAAAATCCTTCCCAGTTTATCATATATCATCGGTGTTCACCTCAGTAATTATAATGGGCGTTAAACACTATTAAAAATTGGCATACATGTTTAACAATCAACTGTTAAAATTGAAAGTTACATCAAAATTTTACAGTAATAAAAATTCATTTTTTCATGTGAAAGTATATTGTGAAATTCCATTGAAATAAGAGGTAATTTAATTAGTAGTAGTATATTTATATTTGTTGTTACATTTCATTCTTATCGCACGGATCCTGGGATTTTACAATACCCTAACGGATTCTTGAAGTTGCACAAGTCAATATTTAACTATATATATATATATATATATATATATATATATATAAAGATTAAACAAATAAATGAAAAGAAACGTACACAGTTAAATAACTTACACTCTCTCACATATATTGCATTAATATCGCAAAAAGAGTGTAGCTAATGTTCTGCTACCCCCTTTTCCCGGTTGTTGGCCTTTTCCGATCTGAGTTGTCTTACTCCTACCTTCCTTTCTATCTGCTAGCAAAGTGCAGTATTGCTAATAGGCTCCCTCCCCCGTTAACAAACGGGCCCGCTCTTCTCTTCCCTTGCATTAAGTCAGAATACGTTCCAAAGATTCTTTCTCCACACATGTAGAGTGTAATAAAAATGTATGTCAAAACTTTCGGGACACGTTCCTCGCATATATAGGGTGAAAAATGTAATGTGAACAAGGATTCGGAATCACTTTATTTTTAGAGCTTCTTTTCTCCCGTACTACATAGCAGAATATTCAAAAATAAAACTGTGGTATTAAATGTTCAAAATTTTCAATACAACCATCAACCCGGCGTCGCGTGAACTTCCCGTATCCCTGTAGTATCTCGTATTGTCTGGCAGCCTTGAAGAACGCGAGCACGAACACTCTACACCTTCGGCTAATACATAGATCATATGAACATCTGCCAACTCTGCATTTGTATACCTATTTACTGTATCTGGAACGAGACCTGTAAGTCACAGAACTGACACTACATGCTCCGTGCTACGTCAAGCCTAAGTGAGTAGCATAATAAACGGACTATGTGGTACAGAACGACCACAACAAGGTGCACCCAGGAACTAAGATTAGTTACATCAACCCCACCCCATTTAACCAGAGGTAAAAGCGAATACTTACTGTACGTATTAAGTAACTGTTCTGTTGTGGGGTTATTACCACAGGACAGCTATGCAGGCATTCTAGAAATGAATGGTGTTTTACGCCCGTTTTTGCTACAAAGGCACCACAGGCAATGCATATTGGTGATCACGAAATGAAATGATATATTGGGAAAGGATTTATTTTTAAGGAAGGAAACGTTCCAGGCCTACGTTTAGGGTACCTCCCCGGCATTTGCCATTTATGAGGACTGAGGAAAACCTCGAAAACACCTCAGTCAGGGAGGACGGCCTGGCGGGATTCGAACCCCAGACCTCCCGCTCACGAGTCCGCGATTTAACGACCTCGGCCACCCGTGACGGTGAGGCATTTTAGCTTACACATTACACCATGTAAGCGGTGTAAGAAATAAAGAATTTCCGGGCCCATGTCCATATAACATACTTAGCACCCTCTATATACAAGGAATGTTTCTCCAAAGGTTTGACACACTTTTGCTACACCCTGTATAGAGAACATTCTCGTATCTTCTCTGTCTGTTACTTTGGTCATCCGCCACACGGCCTGGATGTAGTGCTCCATCCCCACAGGTTTTCAGCTCCATCCGTTCAACTGTCTATTCATGTCCCTCGATCATTCCTCAATTTTCCTCCTAGCCCCCTTCCTGTTACCCCGCTCTGTGACCTAAATGTTACGCATTCCTAAAGTTTACAAACCCCCCCTTCTTAATTTTGAATTCCTAGTCCTAGAAAGGTAATTATTGATTAATTATTGAGATAAATGTATGTGTTTCTCTCTCTCAATCTCGCTAGTTTTCAGTTTTGTTTGTACGGTGGTGGTTTCCGAATCACGAGTCGGTCCCTGTGGTGTAGTGGTAACCATACTTGTCTTCTATACCCAAGATCGCGAGTTCAAATCCGGCCACGATCGATAGATTTTTTCCCAGTATAAAAATCCTAAGTATGACTTCCTTCGGAAGGGACGTAAAGCCGTGGGTCCTGTGTCGTACATTTACGGCACGAAAAAGAACCTCAAGTCTGAAAGAAGAGACCTCTGAGCAAAGTTTGTCGGCCATTTCACGCCCTGAATTGAATGGGACGCTGTGACCTAAGATGCTAAAGAGCGTCCATAAATACAACAAATCAACAAAAACCGAATCCCGATCAAGCATTTTTGTGCGTTGTTGTTATTATTACTTTTGCGTTATTTGTCTCCTAAATACGTTAGGTTGAGCGAGAAAATGTCACGTTTCTGAATTTTATCTTGATATAAACGGAACTGGTAAGTATATGTTAGTTTTATTATTCTGTCAATGGCTAATCTCTGATAATATGTACAGCAGTTTTGATTGAGGGGGTTTATCAAAAACAATAATCCAACTTCAAAAGACGATATCTTTTACGAGCCTCGATGTAAATTTTTAAATGCATATCGAAATAAAAAGTTTCACGTATTCGTTTCTCTTGGCGCCAGTTGCCGGTAGGTGTCTCCCTGGTGCAGTGGTGTTCTCCGTTACAACTGTGCAGCGCAGTTTTCGTCAACAGACACGCTGCACCTCCCACTGTTTACAGCATTCCACTTTGGCACCAACAGTTTCTAGAGACTGGTTGTTTATTTTAAGTGTCGTCCCCGTGTGTCCGACGAATACGAGCGCATCCCACAGGATTTTCGTACGTAACTCACAGAAGTCCACTCGTGGTGCCAGCAGTTTCCCATATGACTGTCTGCCGTGTTTTGCGGCGATGCTTGACATTTAAACCATATAGGATTCGATTGTTGCAAGCCCAACGGGATTCTTTTGATAAATTTCCTTTACGGTTTACCCTGAATTCCAATTTTATCCATGTTTTACTGTCACTCGAAACACTTCAGTTTAAACAAATGCCAAGCAATGAAGTAACACCAGATTGACTTTGTTGTGACCATACATAGAAAGCAAACTTTATGATCACATATACAGATTTTACTGTTGCCCTCTCAAACTGTTGCCTTACTTTGACTCGTTTTTTTTTTTGTGAAAAACCCACCTTTACCCGGTAGATATTGAATCACGTCATTAATTCAGTAGCTGCTAGAAACATAATAATATCTCGAAATAACAAGACTTTTTTGTAGACGTAAATTGTTGTGAAAATCCCCCAGACGTCTATATTGTTTGCAGTAAGTTAGGGAATTGTAAATTTTCATTTGAAAGAACATGGTAGGCATGAGCGAATCATTAGTGAAAAAGTGAATTTTTAAGGCATAACCTCTTGGATCAACATATCAAAGCTAAGTATACAGGCTATCTCATTTATCTTGCTCACCCAAAATGACATGATCAGAGTCCAGAAGCAGTAACATAATTAAAATAGACATTTATTAACAGTAAAAACAGACAGAAATATCACTTATTATTAATAAATAATGATTTATTTAAGATGCTTAACAATTTCTTTATCACATAATTAAAATACTTAAGCGTACTTTTCTTGATTACAAGCAACAACAATGTGTTTCTTCTAGGTATCAACTGTCATGTTAAGTCACTTGTCATGGATAACATTTTTCATCGAGGAAAATGAACGTCCTTCTACTGAAGTGATTGGAGCATATTTAAAACAAATTATTTCGGAAGGACTCATACCAGTTCTTCAGAACATTCACCTTTCAGAACATTATGGAAATGTTGATCAAGACAAAGTAAAGTAGTTTTGAATAGTCCTGGAAAATGAACAAAAGATGCACAGTTGTTTCTAGTCGAGTTCATTTTCTGTTTATGTGTT